>PVJA010012785.1:0-51133 GCA_004027025.1 Myocastor coypus
CCCTCCCCTTCTTCCTCTTCTTCTTCTCCTTTTTTTTTTTTTTACATTTTTGTGTTTTAGGGAAGGGTCTAAGGGTCTACAGCATGGTCAGGGTCTCACCACTGCACCCAAATACCAATAACTGAATTCATATTTCTAGCAATATTACAAGCAGAGAAACAGAGTATAGTATGACAAATGGAGAAAAGAGACTTTCTGTATGAACAAATTCCTTGAGAGAGAGAACTTGCCAAGGCCGAAGGAGGTGGGAAGCCCACACAGCCACCTCTATTACGTACAGGAGATCGTATCCCAAGAGCCAAACTTTGGGGTCTTGGTCACCGCCAGTTTCTAGTGGAAAATCCCCACTAAAAACAGCAGAGATTAATGGGAAATTAAGGAAAATAACCCTTTAACAAATAAGAAAAACATTCCCAGAAAGGCATGGTAGCCTGCCATCCTGGCACTCTGGGGGCCTGAGGCAGGCTGCTTCCAAGTTGGACCTCAGTGTGGGCAACTCTGAGACCTAAGGGAACCTTATTTCACCATGAAAACAAAAGGTGGGGATATAGCTCAGGATAGGCTCTGGATGCAGTCTTCAGTAACACACACACACACACACACACACACACACAGAGGCAGGTGGAGGGAATCTTAACATACGGTAGCCTATCAAGAGAGTACCAAGAATACTAAGTGATGACTAAGAGCAGTTTGTTTTAGAGGAACAACTGCCGTGCAAGCTATCGCCTTACGAAATTAGGCAAATCATGCACAGCTTTAAGTTGTGCTGGGAGGCAGAAGTCCAGGCAGTTGTGAGCGACGACTGAAAATCCTGCCCATCGATGGGGAGCACGTTCCCTTGAGGGATGTGGCAGCTCACGTTCACTTCCTGGTAGATTCATACAAGTGCTGATCCATTAAGGCTCTGCAGCTTCCGCAGATTAAGGGCAGACTTCAAATGGCAACCCTACTGAGACCCTCCTGCTAGCTTAGGTAGAGAAAGAATGGAAACTGAATAAATCTAATCAGGAGAGGTTTTATATTTTACTCTAAGTTAATTGAAGGGGATTTTATTCACCCCATAATTCTTTTGTTCAAAGTACTCTAAGAGGATCACACATTATCATAAATATGTAAGCCTATAAAATTTAGAATCTTAAATTTAATAAATCTCTCCTCCCCATAAAAAATCAAAATGAAGCTGTTTGTTGGAATTGCATATCTGAGACTAATATTTATATGGAACAGCATATAAACAAGAATTGATGAGGATATCCTGGAAAAAATTTTAAGGGGCCTGGTAGAGATAGCTCAGCGGCGTGAGCACTTGCCTGGCAAGTGCAACGTCCTAAGTTCAACCCTTGGTACAGAAAAAAAAAAAAAAAGTCAGTGGGATTAAATCAGAAATACAAATACCAGATCTGAATCTACACTGTCAGTCTTCTAAACTTAAGTTGCTGGTGTTAGATGGCTAAAGAGACCAGCTCAATGGAGATGAAGGGCAGAAATCAAACTTAGTACCTAGAGCAGTCTAGTGTCTTTAAAATGTATCAGACATGTAAGTGTGGAGTGTCAAGTCTCCATGGGAGTATCAGAGAGCATGAGCCCAGCTGAAGTGAGCCAGAGAAATACTAGAGTTGTATGACTCAACTCTGACTGTAGAAGCGGTACGACGGACTACATTAAGAAATACTTGTTGAGGCCAAGCTTGGCAATGCATGCCTACCATCCCAGCCCTTGGGAGGCTGAGGCAGGAGGATTTGCATGAGTTAGCAGCCGGCCTGGGCTACATAGCAAGACCTTGCCTCAAAAACACTAACACAAAGTATGACTTCAACAAAAAGCTTTTGAAATGCCAACATAAGTAAGCCTAAATAAGACACAAATCTGAACTAGGAGAGAAATGCTTGGGACATACAACACAAACGTCTAATGTTTCTATTTTGTGAAGAATAGTCCAATACTCGGAAAATGAAAATAAAGACCTAGAACAACAATAGACAAAAATTTTAATGAAAATGTCAAAAGATGATATATAGACATCACATGTGCATACGTCTAGATATACATTTAAATTTGTAACAGCAGGATAGAATGAGTAGTAGCTAATTAGATCATGGATTATCAGTGTGTCAGAATGAAGATCAAAGGAGACGGAAACATACGTATTTCAGTGTACTTTTGGAATCATGACAATGTTTGATAGTTAATATGTATATTGTTGAGGGAGCAGATGACCCCTGCTCTGCTTGTCACCAGAATATTATTTTACTTTATTTTTTTAAAGAGCACAAAATGGTAATAGAAAAAAAAAAGATTTAGAAATGATACAAAATTTCACTAAACAGGGTAAAAGAAATTCAGTAATGGTGGGGCCGGGGAGATAGCTCAGCAGCATAAGTGCCTCCATGCAAAATTAGTATTTGCAGATAAGAATTTTTAAAGGCAGGGGTGGCCTAATAGCTCAGCAGACTAAAGGACCTGCTTAGGCAGAGCACAGTGACCGGGACTCAGTGGCCGGAGTGCAGTGCTGACCTCGCCCCAGGGGTGAGCTGAGATGGCGACTGAGACTGGGCATGGTGGTGTGCGCGTATAATCCCAGTGCCTGGGGGCTGAAAACGAGAATCGCCATAAGTCTGATCTACATAGTGAAACCCTGTACAGGTACCTCGTAGACCCTGTCCTAAACATTCATTTAAAAAAAAGAATTTTAAAAAGAAAATTGGCTTATGCACTTAAATGAACAAGAAACAAAGCACTTATATATGCAATGACATAGAAATTCTCAAAAATTATTAAGCTAAATGAAAGGAGGTAAAGATACCACATATTCTATGAGTACACTCATATACAATGTCCAGAATAAGTAATTCATGCACATGGGGGGTGGGGGGGTGGTTGCTGGTAGCCTGCACCAAGGGCTGGGAATGGAGGATAATAGAAAGGGTCTATTTTTAGCAACTTGAAATTTCCTGCTGAAAAATAGAAAGCTGCACATTATAACCTGGGGATGGCTGTGTAATACAGTAATTTAGCAAAAATGACTGTGTGGTACACGGAAAACAAGAGAAATTTGATGGTTTGTAAATCTTGTCTCAGCAAAGCAAAGCTATTTGAAATAACGTTGTGTTCATGGGTCTTAAAAAACCGGTGAACTAGCTCAGTTGCTTAAGTGCCTGCCTGACAAGCACAAGGTGTCGAGTTCCATCCCTAGTACCACATGCACACACACACATGCACACGCACATACACAAATGCACACACACACATACGCATGCACACACACGCTATGCCCACTTATGAAGATTTAAATCAACAATAAACATGAAAACCAGCTACATAGTCTATTGACTGTAAAATCTCACAAAAGAAATGTAGAATAATTTCTAATTACTTTCAGACAATGTATAACCCTTAGTCATAGATAAGTTCAGTCAAATATACTTTACATGCAAAGGCAAACTTAAACGCTTGCATTTTATTGGTAAATTTCTGTTCCTAATGAGATGAAGCAAAATTATCCCTTAGCTGTATGTGCACAGCAGAGCCACGTAGGGAACAGCTTCCTACACACGCGTCGGGGAGCCAGGGTCTGCTAGAGCAGGCGGAGTCTGCTTCATCTGAGATTAATTTCATCGGTACATTTTTGACACATGTCATGACCACAATCTTCATGGGGAACTTGTATCTGTACAGAATATCTTTTAGGAGTTATTTTATCATTCTCCTCCCTTTTCTTCTATCTTTCCCTTGTTCTGTTTATCAAAACTTTTATTGTTTTTCTTCCATCCTTTTAATTTTTCTATCTCTGCTCCCACGACTGTCTCCCTCCCCTCTCCTTTGCTTACCTCCACATTTGAGCACTTGCTTCCCACTTCCCAATATCTATCCTCCATTTTCGCCCTTATTTGTCCTTTACATAAATGATGGGAACAGCCCACATGCCCAGCAACAGGTAAGTGGGTAAAGAAAGTGCTGGCTTTGTAAGCAGTGGAGTCATAAAGAAGGATACACTTAGGACATTCCTAGGCAATTGGACACCCAGGAAGAACATAATTTTCAGTGGAGTACATCAGATACACATTTAAAAATCTCATTGTTTTACTTGTGGAAACATGTATATTCATTTATTTTTGTGGCCAGCTCAGCATCAGCTCCCTGGGGGTGGGGCTGACGTGGCATGGGGCGCTGAGGATCAAACCGCAGTCCTTGCTTGCCTAAGCAGTCGGTTTATTCCACTAAGCTATCTTGCCTCCTGGAACATGCATATTTAACGGAGGTAAACTGGCACATAACTGCCTCTGATGTGTTAATATTGGGTACAGCCCAATAGTTCCTAATAGTAGTGGGTTATCAGCAAAACTGGCCATGTCGAAAACTGATGGCTTAAGCCTTTTACAGCTCAGCATATTAATATGGCTTCACTTTTTATTCCTCGTGGTTAGACTTTTCTGCTGGATGGTTAAAACCAAGGTAAAGCAAGACCTGTACAACAAAACATGCAACTTTGGTATCTGACAAGGTCAGTCAAATCCCCTCAGGATTTACCCCAAAACCAGGTACAGTGCTTTGTAGAACTGTTGTCAGTGTCAGCCATCTGGATGAGTCACGGCCATTGCCTGACCAGTTTGCTCTCTGTGAAAGCCTGAGAGAATGTTTTCTCTCTAGGTGACTCTCCTTAGGCACAGTATGTCAGTCCCTTTCCTCTGTGGGCCCATAATCTCCTTGAACAGGAAGTTTGGGAAACCACTGAGTTATAGGATATTATAGCACAGGTTCTTTTTATGTCCTGAGTCCTCACTGTCCTTGAAGGGCAATCTATTAATTATTATAACTGTCCTACTACCCTGTCTTGAAACTGTCTCATTGTTATTTCTCATTACAATTAATAAAATTACAAAAAAAGATTAGATGCAGTCACATCTCTGGGTGTGGTGTGTTGTCAGGCCAGGCTTTTGAAGTTACTGAGATGCCCTGGGTCCTGCGTGCACCGAGGGTGGGAGGAGGTGCTGAAAACACAGTCCTGGCATCAAGGTGGATTTCTTGAAGCAATGCCCTCATCACAGCAAAAAAGCAAGGAAAATGATCTGCACCAACACTGGAAAACGCCCAGGTGGTCATCATGAAACAGATCCTTAGCGAAACGTAGGACGTAGCCAGGCGCAAGGCTTGGGACACTTGAGGTATGAGTTGCTGTATAAAAAATTAACATAGCAATAAATAAGAACCAGAGAAATCCCAGAGTTTGTGTTAGGTGCAAAACAGATTTCAGATACCTGTGTCTCTGCCAAATTAAATAAATCAGTAAATCAGTAAATGAGTAAAATTCTCTTCAATTAAGAATGAGTGTAAATCCAAACTAGTGAAAGAATCAATTTCTCATGAAAGGGAACTATCCATCAAAGGAGAACTGGAAATCATAGACATCTTTGAAGGATGAATTAAAGCACAGGAAGTGATGAAAGAAAGACTGGCTACCCCAGTGTTAATAATCGCTAAGTAAAAGTGTGCTGTGGCAAAACAGAGGGCTCAAAATCTTCTGCTTGGGTTCTTCAAATTATTGAGAGTTGGACAAGTTAGAGGAGTTCAAGGTGAGTGCTGTCTCTCTCTCTCTCTCTCTCTCTCTCTCTCTCTCTCTCTCTCTCTCTCTCTCTCCCCCTCCCAGGAATTGAACTGGGTACCTTAGGCTTGCCAGTCAGGTGCTTATGCCACAGAGCTATCTTTCCAGCTACTGACTTTTTTGTCGTTGTTGTAACTAAATATATGGGAAAATCAACTTCATGGGGGAGAGGTTATTTTCCTGGCTTGTAGTTTCAGAAAGTTCAGTCCATGGTTACTTGGGGTCAATGTTGCTGAGCCTTCATTGAGGGAGACTCATGTGGTGCAGGACAGCGATAACAGAGATGGAGAGAGACAGCGATAGAGACAGAGACAGCCGCAGAGAGAGTGAGATGAAGTCAGAGACAGATACACACCAATAGACTGACAGACAGGGATGGAGATAGAGAGACAGAGAGACTTAGACAGAAAGAGACAGACAGAGACAGAGCGAGACAGAAAAAGACACAGAGAGAGTGACAGAGATGGAGACAGAGACAGACAGACATGCAGACAGAGATGGAGACAGAGAGATGAACTCCCGGGCAAGGGCTGTGGACAAGAGCACGTGCCTCTCCATGCCTGTGCCAGGCCTGCTGTCTGTAGGCATGGCTGGGATTCGGTGCATGCGCGTCTGCACAGCGGAAGGCGGTTTCTGGTGAAATGCAGTTGGGCTCGCAGAGCAGCCAGAGCTCTTCTAGAGCATGTTCGCAGGATTTCAGTTTTATTCTTGCTTTCCTAATGACAATGATCATCTGAAAAATAAATCTCGGGTGAAATTTCCCTTAGAGAGCAGAGACTGCCTTGCCTTACTACATTAAGGATGATGGGAGAAGATTAATGCTTTCATTTCTCAGCTTTATTCACTATTCTTTGTGTGCTGTTTAAAAGTAATGGATATCAAAACATTGCGGAACGCTTCAGGGAAACCCAAACTGTAGTCCTTGCAAACAGAAACCAACCTTGCCCGCTCACCAGTCAGCAACTGGAAGTGAAGATGTGGAAAAGATGTCGTGGCTCTCAGGTTAACAATGCAGGCATGTTTAATTTAATTTCATTAATACATGTTTGCAGTACATGAGAATTACTTTTGTCAGTCATTGTAGGAATATATATATATATATATATATATATATATATATATATATATCACATCTTAATTGTTTTAACAATGGTTTCAGGGTGAGCCAGATAGCTCAGTGGACTAAAGCACCTGCTTAGGCAAGTGCAGGGCCTGGGTTCAATCCCAGTGTGCCATGCTGGCCCTGCCCGCAGGGCACACTGGGATGGTGACGAAGACTGGGTGTGGTGGCGTGCACCTGTAATCTTACCGCTTGGGAGGCTGAAAACAGGAGGATCACTGCGAGTCTGATCTGTGTAGTGAGACCTGTAGACCCTGAACTAAATATGGTTTTAAAAACTATCTTTATGCTCTCTTCCCTCTCCTTCTCTCAGTCCCCTGCTTTTTTGAAAAAAGGCACCTTGTTAAGCAAGCCCTTGGAGAATGGATTTCAAACGCATGCACAAGGAACGCTATTAGTCCTCTGAAATCATCAGCCTTGCTGGAGATCTATGGCCCTCGCGTGGTGCAGCGTCACAGAGTCGCACCCACACGCAGCCCCGTGCAGCTGGGGCCCGCACTCAGGTACCGGGGGTTGCTCAGATTTCCCTTACCTACCCGGGCCTTGAGACAGCGATGCAGCAGTGTAGAAGATGGTGTGCAGAAGGCCTGCGGACCGCACAAGTCAGGGCAGAGGGGATCTGGAAACCTGAGTTATTTTCTCCTTGACACTAACACTTTTTTTCACCAAAGTTTTTGTCTCCTGGATGACTCACCTGCATTGCGCCTCTTAAAGATGAATCTCAGGGCCGGGAAGATAGCTCAGGGACAGAAGTGCCTGCCTGGCAAGTGCAACGTCCTGAATTTGATCCCCAGTTCCAGAAAAAAAAATGTGTGAATCTGTCCACCTGCTTGCTCTGTGTCTGGGGTGCGAATGCTCTCTCCTGGATGCTTTACAGAGAACATGTGATAGGCACTTGCACTCTTGAGAGTGGAGCGCTGACAGAATCACTATTCTTGAGGTAGCTCAGTGGTCTAAGTGCCTGTCTGGCAAGCACAAGGACCAGGGTTCGATCCCTGGTACCACATACTGCGCCAAGCTGGCCCGTGACACTGGCTGTGGTAGCACATGCTTGGAATTCCAGCCCGGGGGAGGTTGACACAGGAGGATCACTGCAAATAGCAAAACCCTGTACCAAATAAATAAATGAAAGACTTTAAAAAAAAAAGAATCAGAATGCATTCTTTGACTCACACTCTTTTCTTCCACCATGAATTTATCAGTAGATTATAATTTATCACAATTATAGTATATGTATTTGCAATCCTTTGGTATTTCCTCCTAGAGTATGAATGGAGATCAATAAGTAACTTATAAATGAGAGAAATGTGAAAATATAAGAGAGAGAAATATTGAAATGTGCAGTTTATATGCTGGGTTGGAAAAAGGTGGAAAATGTAATCAGAGTTATAGAAAAAAGCATTAGAGAAGTAGATTTTTGCCTTAACCTTATTGCCAATTGCTACCTAATAATGAGCCCTTGATAGTCATTTGCGATTTCATTAATCTCTTATATGGCAGTGAAGTTAAGAAAATACCTGGCATTTTGAAAACTTACTCTGTGCCAGGACCATTTCAGACTATCACATGCCTAAATACGTTTAATGGTAATCGTAGCGATAAGAAGTAGTGAAACTACTGCCACCTGGATTTGAGAAAACCAAGACAGAAAGGGTTAAATATCTTGGTATGCCACACAACTTTAGGATAGAGTCAAAACTGCTTCCAAGAAGGGTCAGGCTGGGAAGCAAGCTGCCTGACCTTTGTATGTCCTTTCCTGTTGGAATGGGTCGTCATTCTTAATTTCTTTAAATGTCAGTAAACACTACAGTCATGTAGAGAGTGGAACCCTTACAAAGTGAACTGCTTAATATCTCAGGAAATATGTCCAGGACTAATCTGAAATACGTATCTAATTGAAATCATACATTTTCCAAAAGAGAAGCTATTTAATTAAGAAATGATACTTAATTCGGCACTGCCAATAATTTACCCGGCATTGTCAAACGTCCAAGTATTCATCTGCTAATATTTTCTGCTGGCAGCAAGTGCATAGAGTACATGGAAAATTAGAAAATGCAAATGAATTCTGATCTAATAAACTATTTTTCTTCCAGTGTGTTAAGCCCTACTCTAGCGTTGGCTGACTCACCAATTCTCTCCGATTGTTTTAAGTAACAGGTCTTCTTTTCTGTTCTGTCTCCAGTGGTGAGGTTCATGCAGTTTTTCCACAAGGACACGGAAGCCCTCTTTCCTCCCTTTTGTCCAGTTCATTGTCTGGGCATGTGTGTCCGCTGTCTGGACCGTGGCCTCGGTCCTGTCTCCTAACAATCCAGTGCACTTCTCCAGAGCCGACTGCCCTCTGCTCAGCGCCAGAGGCCACACTGTAGTTTTGATTTCTTTCTTAAGCATTTCCTCGCACTCGCTCTTCGCCCTCCCGTGGCAATGAGCAGTGGCTCAAGGTTGCAATGTTTATCATCCCTCCAAGGGCAGAAGAAGAGTTGAAGGAAACTGTCTCCTGGGCCTAACGATGAATGACCAACTTGCATAATTAGGATGGTTTGATAGGGGGCTTGCTGGTTACTCAGTTAATTGAAGTGCCTGCTTGGCAAATTCAGTCAGGCGCAGAGGATGCATGGTTCGATCCCCAGCTCCATGTGCCTCATCAGAACTACCCTTAAGGCAGCCTGAGCCAGCCAAAAAAAAAAAAAAAGAATCCTTGTCAAGTTTGGAACAGATATACAGCTACTTCTGCGGAGTTCATTGAGAATAAAAGTTTAAACTAATAGTGTTTAGACAAGATATCATGTCTACATATGTCTTAGCTACTTTTTACTTGTTGCTGGGACAAATGCCCGACACTCAAGATGAAGGAAGGAAAGGTTTATTAGTTTGCAGTCACTGAAGGTGTCAGTCCATATTCAGCTGGCCCAAGGCTGGGTAGAGTAGGGCAGAGAGCATCCAGTTCATGGCGGCGGAACAGCAGCAACATGGTGGCAGAGGCAGCCAACCAAACAGGACAGCAGAGAGCAATAGCCCTAGTCTGTCTCTCTGTCTCTATATTCCTATCAGGCTCTCTGCCTTAGGATATCTGCCCTAGACCACACGCATAGTCCCAGCCCTACTCAGATCCATAATCCTATCAGTACTAAAACACATAATCCCAGTGACTCATGAGTCAAGTCTCAATCTATAGAAGTCCCCACCCAATGGCTACATGAGGCTTTGGGGGAACAACTAGACATACACCATAACAGCATCTTGTCTTCTGTAATACCTACTGTAAAGGCAATAATATTCAATGTACTAACTATTGCAACCATCCTACTAACCTGTTTTGAAACTGTTTCATTGTTGTTTTGTCTTTTTTTCTCATTAAAATGAATTTTTAAAAAGCATGGTTTGATAATCGCTCACAAATGTGTGTGTGTGTGTGTGTGTGTGTGTGTGTCTGTGTGTGTGTGTGCGTGTGCGTGTGCACGTATGCATGCATGTGTGTGTTTGGCTATTGTTGCTTTTCCCTTTCAAAAACTTTCCTACCAGCTCTTCTTTGTTGTTTTGTTTGTTTTACTTGGTGTGGGGTCTCTCTACACGGCTGGGGTTCCTAGTGCTGGGGTGCTGAGATTACAGGCAAGCACCACCACACCTGGTTTCCATGGCTGGTTTGGTGTTGGGCCAGCACAGCATGTGATACTGGGGACTGAACCGGGGACCTTGTGCTTCATAGGCTGGCACTCAGGCCACTAAGCTATCTCCCCAGCTCCACTAATAGCTTTAGAAAACATTATATCTCAGTAAAACACTGAAAAGATGCTGTTTTGTGTTTAATTTAGAAATTTTGTTTAATGACTGTGTTTAAATCTGAGCAAATGCTTTGGTTAAGCTTTCTGGTTTTTCTTTCACTTTGCCTAGTGTTTAATTCAAATTCTTGGTGGAATGAAATATAATAATGGCAAGAAAGACAACAATCAAACAAGTAAACAAGAAAGTAAAGCGCTAGTAGGCAAACTGTGGGCAGACTGTGGGTAGAATGTGGGCAGACTGTGGGCAGACTGTGGGTAGAATGTGGGCAGACTGTGGGCAGACTGTAGGCAGACTGTAGGCAGACTGTGGGCAGACTGTCGGTGGACTGTGGGCAGACTGTGGGTAGACTGTAGGCAGATTGTAGTCAGACTATGAGCAGACTGTGGGCAGACTGTGTGAAGACTGTGGGCAGACTGTAGGCAGATTGTGGGCAAACTGTGTGCAGACAGTAGGCAGATTGTAGGCAGACTGTGTGGAGACTGTGGGCAGACTGTAGGCAGATTGTAGGCAGACTGTGTGGAGACTGTGGGCAGACTATAGGCAGACTGTAGGCAGACTGTGTGAAGACTGTGGGCAGACTATAGGCAGACTGTAGGCAGACTGTGTGAAGACTGTAGACAGACTGTAGGCAGACTATGAGCAGACTGTGGGCAGACTGTGTGAAGACTATGGGCAGACTGTAGGCAGATTGTGGGCAAACTGTGTGCAGACTGTAGGCAGATTGTAGGCAGACTGTGTGGAGACTGTGGGCAGACTGTAGGCAGATTGTGGGCAGACTGTGAGGAGACTGTGTGCAGACTGTGTGAAGACTGTGGGCAGACTGTAGGCAGACTGTGTGGAGACCGTGGGCAGACTGAAATCCAGATAGAGTGGTTATTTTGTTTCAGAGATATACATCAGTACTCAGATCACAAATTAAACTTTTCCTCAGTTGTGGTTGAAAACTGAATTTGTTGGGAACCGAATGAAATTCAATGTTTAGGTTCAGTGTCAAACTTCTAGAGAAGTTGGATTTGTTTCTCATCCAGTTCAGTGTGAGACCAGAATTGTGGAGAGAACTGAATTCATGAACCGAGGCATCACTTTTATATTTGAATTATATATATATATTTTTTTTTAAGTTTATTTTTGTTGTTGTTGTTCTTTTTGAGACAGGGTCTCACTATGCAGTCCAGGCTGGCCTTGAGCTCATTTTTGTATCCCAGGCTGGTCTCAAACTCACACTGCCTCAGCCTCTCAAGTGCTGGGATTACAGGTGTCCGCCACCATCCCAGGCTTGAATTTAATATTTAAGGAAAAGATTCATCCTATATTTTCTCAAATAACTTTACAATAGAATCATTATAAATAACTAAAGCAAAGTGTCTTTTTCCACAACTGCACGTAAGAATTGTCAGGTAAAAAAAAAAATCTGAGCTGTAACAGCTCTTAGTGACAATATGAGGCCACTTCATATACATTTATGCATTTTGAAATCTGCCTGACAGATTTCTGTTGTCATTGAGAAAAAGAGGGGAAACCAAGCTTAAATATATTTGTATTATTTTTATGGAAAAAATTTATGAATAGAAACACATTAATGTATCAATCTTTCCCTTTCAGTTTTCAGTAAAATCTCCACTTTCTGTCTATGTAATTTAAATGTTTCTTCCCTCGTGTGTACATTTATTAGAGAATAAATCTAGAATCTGTTGCATGCTAAAAATTTTTTAAAACCATTTGCTGTTTATGTGCAGCTAGATATTCCTAGACGTTATGTTGCTACAGTGTTATGGTTTTCATCTAGGTGTCCCCCCAAAGCCACATGCAGTCACTGGGGGGGGGGGCTTTTTAATTTATGATTAATTCACAATCCAGTGCTGGGATTATGTATGTGAAAGCTATGCCTACCCTGGGTAGGTAATCTGCATTCCAGATAAGGAGGGGAGAGAGGCCTGCTAGCTGCACAGCTATTGCCCTTCCTGTCGCTCTTCCCTGTTTGCTGCAGCCATGAACTGCTGCTCTCTACCTCGTGTCACTCTGCCTTGGAGCCAGCCTAGTGTGGACTGAAACCTTCACCAACTGAGAGCTAAATAAACCTTTCCTTCCTTGATGTTGGGTGTCAGGAATTTTGCCCCAGCAATGAGAGAAGGGTAACTAAGACATAGAGAAAAAAATATTCCAAAATATTCTAGATTAAATGAATATCCCAGCCGGGCGTGGTGGCTCACGCCTGTAATCCCAGCACTGGGAGGCTGAGGCAGGAGGATCGGTGTGAGTTCGAGACCAGCCTGGGCTGCAAAAGTGAGCTCAAGGCCAGCCTGAACTGCATAGCGAGACCCTGTCTCAAAAAGACAAAAAAAAAAAAAAATGAATATCCCACAATTGTTAAAATGTGCTGATTTAGATGAAGAATAGAATGCTGAATCTGTATCAGCAAGAAACCTCATGAATACACCTCATCTGTGAGATGTAGTTCTCTCAACGTAAATTATATTTGTGAATAATTATTATCTAAAGTTCTAAAATTAATCATACAGCTTCTTCTCCCAGAAGAAAAAACATTATCACTGAGAGATACTCAAAATAATCTCTGTCACAATTTTAATTTGGTTTTTTTTTTTTTTTTTTTTTTTTTTTTTTTTTTTTTTTTTTTTTTTTTTTTTTTTTTAATTTGTTATAGGAACAGTGACTGGGAAAGTTCACTCTGTTCTTTGGATCTGAAAACATAGATACAATAAACTCAGATGATTTAAGGAATAGCCAGGTTGGAGGTCTGGTAGCAGCCAGGGCTCACAAGCAAGAAAATCTAGACACCAAAGAGAGCAAAGAAAATTAGGTAATATGTGCAAGAAAACCTTCCCAGCCTTCAGCTTTCGTCTGAAAAGCACAACGCTCTAAGATGTTCTATTTTATAGAATTGTTGTGAATTTGTATAGGAAGGACATAGCATGGTCCATACATGTATCATCACTAATATTTCTGCTGCAGGACAACCCATCGTCTGACAATGGTGGATATTTAGGGTGAAATATGTTGGTTGATTAGACAAATATTTGTTTGTGACAGATGTAACTACCTCGTATGAATACACTAAATACCACTGTTATCCTAAAGGTAAGGAAAAAAGTATACTTTTTTTTTTTTTTTTTTTTTTTTTTACAAATTCATTCAAGCTTCTAATTATTGAAGATTTTCTTGCTTCATTTAAACCTTCCAAGCCTCTGATATTTTTTTGCGAGTTCCTCCCCTTTTATTAAGCTTTTGAGGATCCTAACGTGTCAGTAATGGTTTGTCACTAATTTCTGTTAGGACACAAATGGTAAGAAAACAAGCCTTGAGTACCAAATATTTTCTCTCCACTGTTAATATTTTTTAAAAAGGAAAATTTCTGTCAGACTTGTAAAGTACAACTGCATTAGGCTGTGGTAATGTTCCAGATAGGATCTGACACAAATTGAAGAAAATGAAATTTAAGGTTGACTTTGTAGAAAGAATTCATATGAAATCATGTTAAACTGTACTTATTCCAGTAGTGATATGGTTATTAATTTGAAATTCTCTTTCAAAAATATTTGCATTATTCTTTCAAATGTAGATTTCATCAGTCTAGAAAAAGTTTCCCAGAACTGACAACCTAACATTTTATTGAGTATGGCTAAAGAAATCTAGAGCATGTCTTTGTTACACACTAGTATACAGTTATGCTTTTAGATTTTTAAAATCCACAATAAAAAGATCAGTAGCAAATAGCAGTTTAGTTTAATAGAGGAAGAGCAGAATTATTAAATTTTATCCCCAGGTTTCCTAAATTGCTGATAATACAGATAGTACATAACATCTGGGAGGAAGTAATAATTGTATCACTATGATTCCTATAGCAGGCTTTCATAACAGAAAAGCATGTTATTTTATGAATATTTATTTATCCCTTTTTGCTTGTAGACTGCGAGTGTTGTTTTTTAAAAATCTTTGCTTAAGGCATCTGGTATCGAGTTTCACTACGCACTTTGGACTCGGAGTGATCCTCATGTTTTCAGCCTCCCCAGTACTGGAATTAACAGATGAGCCCATGTGTTCATCGGTGCCTGGTCTCAGCGCCAGTGCCAGCCCTGCATGTGGTGCTGGGGATCGAACCCTGGTCTCAGCGCTTGCCTAAGCAGGTGCTTAGTCCACTAAGCTATCTCCTCAGCCCTAGATTACAAGTCTTAAAAATAGGATTCTACTTCTACTTTCTTATTTCTGTTAGATTTCAGGAGGGCTATTGTATCCACTATATATTGAATAAATACAAATCCTATAAATTTTAGTCATTTTCAAGTTGAGTTTGTTACTAACTTAAATAAAATGATCCTTTTCTATTTAGTGTTTTTGTTTGTTTGTTTGTTTATTCTTTCAGGACTGGGGATTGAACTCAGGCCCTTACACTTTCCAGGCAAGCGTTTCTTCTACTGAGCTATCTCCCTGGCCCCCTATATAGTGATTTTTCAACAGTGCTTTTCTTTATCAAGACATACAAAACTTAAATCATTTTTATTGTGGCTTTTACCCATAGAAAATTTAGTTTAGTTAGAAACAATGCCAACAACACAGTAGTAACCATTCACCACATAGTTTTTAAAGGACCTATGTGCACCTACCGTGTGCACACTATCCAAGTCCCCTGGAATAGGACCTTAAAGGCTGGTTCTGCAGAAGCCCAGTGAGGGACAAGCAGGATACAAAAGCTGGTATCCCCTCCTCCCTCATTTTATCTTCAGCCTGAAAACAAAACAAAAACCTCCAAAGCAATAAAGATCCTGTTTGAATTAAATTCTTCCTTAGCTCTCTATATAGGTATAGGGCGTCCAAGGAGAAAGCTCAGGGGCATAAGTGCCCGCCTGGCAACTGCAAAGTCCTGAGTTCAAACCCTGGTAAAAACAAACAAACAAAGCAGGTTACATACATATAGGTACATTAATGTCTTAAGGAATGTCACTCAGTTAGCAGGAGCTAATAGATGGTCTGTTAACCTCAAATTTACCAAACCCATTTCCCTCTTGATATTGAGGGCAAGACTTGCGGGGCTGCTCAGTCCTCAGAGTCCTGTTCCAGATCCCCCAGAATGCCTCCTAAGCCTCCAAACATCCCCTTGAGGCCAGGAGGGCAGACGTGTAGACCCTTCCTCAAGGTCATCCTTCCCAAGCCGGAGCAGTCACATCCGGGGACCTGTCCCAAATAACTTTATAGAATCCGTACTGAGAGGCCCTGGATTCAGTCGCCACAGCCACAGAAAACAAAATTTAACCAAAAGATAAGAGGAATTTTAGGCAGCTGCTTAGCAGACTGAAGCATTCGGAAGCTAAGAGATTGGTCTTCACCCTCCAGGTTTCCCCATCATCTTCTGGCTAGTATATTTGAAGAGAAAAGTGGAGCAAAGTGGACCGAGGGCCCTCTTTCCCCAGCCTGAGCAGAGGTGCCAGGACTCCTCTCTGTCCGACTCAAGGACGCAGCCGCTAAGGATGGGATGGAAGCCAAAGCCACCGCCACCTACCCAGGGAGGAGAGAGATCTTGTGTGCATGATCCTGCAGTCTGGCATACGAAGGCTGACTGCCAGGGGGTGGGGGAAGAAAACTCCTGCCCAACACCACTCTGAGTGCCACAGGAAGGTGGAAAATGCCACCGCAAGATTCGTCCCGCAGAGTCTGAGGGTATCTGAGCCTAGAGTAACCGACACGAGGAACACCCCTTGGCTGCGAGACAGTCTGAGCCCAACATGCCGCCGCTGTGGGAGGAGCCTACAGGAGCGCCTTTGGGGAGGTCTGCGCAGGGCCTGAGGAAGGCGGCTGGCAGCGCTTGGAACCAGCGGACCCAGCAGGAAGCTTTTCTTTTTCAAGGCTTCATGCAGCCTCCCTGATCAGGGACCAGGCTTGTGGAAAACAAGCTTTGTACATACTGGTGATGGTGTTGGTGTTTAGATAATTCGAGCACACCACATTTACTGCTCTTTATTTCTACTATTATTATTCATTGTCATATGCCAAGAAATAATTGTAAAACCCACTGTAATGCAGAACTATTTGGAGCCCAGAGCCTGTTTGTCTGAAGTTAGACTGGCCCATCTAGGGCTGGTGGGAGATCGCGACACTTGAAGTGTGTGGCTTGTATCAGGCGTGTCTTACTTGGGTTACCATCACTGCTGAAAATCCTGCTTCCCAAAGGTAGGATTTTGGGAAGGGAAGCAGGCTTTTCACTGCTTTGAAGCTAGTCTTTGAGTTTAATATGAATCTATGAAGAGTGGAAGTTGGAGAGAGAGAGAGAGAGAGAGAGAGAGAGAGAGACAGAGACAGAGACAGAGACAGAGACAGAGCTAGCAAGACAGAAAGACAGACAGAGAGACAGAAAGATAGAGAGAGACAGAGATAGAAGGACAGAAAAGGAGACAGAGACAAAAAGAGAGACAGAGAGAGAGAGAGAGAGAGAGAGAGAGAGAGGTATAAATATAGATAAAGCTTTACGCCTTTGTCCTCCACTTGTTTCCTACTTAATGGCCAGATTTGTAACAGGCCAGGGACAGACAGTGGACAATGTCCAGGAGCTATCTTCATTAATATAACTGTAATAATAAAAGTGAAATATATCTCAGCCTTGGGGAAGACAGACTCATCTCTCTGTACGAAGCAGGAAAATGACCGTTCTCGGATATACATAAATTTACTTCACTATTTAAATAGTTGGCATTCAGTAACAGGATACTGATATACAGAAAAGATTTTAAGACAATACAAATTGTCGAGAAGTAAACCTATTAACTGACTTGGACAGACAGATGGTTTCGGTATTGGAATTACTACATAAGCAGTCTGAAATACTTAGAATTTGGATTTCACAGGATCTAGTTGAGAAGTTGAGCAACTTATAAGAGGACTGGAAAAGACTTGGTAAACTTACAGGCAAATGCAATAGATTGTAAAGATGGAAGCAAAAATATAAGATAGCAAAAATGCAACAACAAAAGAAAACCTAAATAAGCAAACGACAGCAACAAGGAGACCCCAGAGGGTTGGAGCGCTGAGGAACTGGGCCAGGGGCTGGCGCATGCGCCGTGGTGTTCTTAGCGCCAGAGGCCCGAAGAAACGCTGGCACGGGAAAGTGCAGATGCAATATCAATTGAGCGAACAAAGCCCACATTTAACTAGGTCACCGTGCAGCTAAAAGCAAAACACAAGCAGAACAACATGAAGATAAAAGATGAAAAGGAAATAGCACCGAGCAAAAGGATATTTCTTGGGAGAAAATGTGAATACTTCATTTTCATGAAGCAAACAAAGAAGAGGTGTCGCTAAAGTTCTCTAGATTGAGAGCTTTGTATCCAGAAGTACAGTGAGGGACATAGATCAACAGGCGTCTTCCTTTCTAGGTCACACAACATTTTCCAGCGAAAGTAACCCCACGATCGATAGGGTGGAAGTAAATCTCTTCCTGCCCACACACTCATCTAAACAAAAATAGACCTCATCATGCTATTTTTGTCTTGAATTTTTATTTAACTTGTTTACAAGTACCCTTCGTATCACAGGATTCAGTTATATTTCCTTTTACTTGAACCTGTCTAATTTTTAAAAAATATATTTGGTTGTGACAGGATCTTACTACGTAGCTCGAACTCAGGGCGACCCTCCTGCTTTTGGCCTCCCCACGCTGGGATTACAGGTGTGCGCCACCACGCCGGGATTCTGGCAGGCGCTGCCCTGGGGTAGGCCGGTGTGGCGTGTGGAACCGCGTTCCCTGCCCTAACCTAGGCTTGCCTAAGCAGGTGCTTTAGTCCGCTGAGCTATCTCACCAGACTACACAGCTTGGACTTGTAGTGATACTCCTGTCTCAGACTCTCCAGCGCTACAATTATAGACACGTGCCACCATATCCAGTTTTGGTGGCCATCAGGGCACAGTGGTGGGGGTTTGGAGGTTTGGAATGCTGTGCAGTACTGAGGATTCAACCTGGGTCCTTTGTTTTTTCAGGCAGGCACTTAGACTGCCCAGCTGTCTCTCCAGCCAAGGCAAGGATTTTGAAGTGATTTTAACAAGCAAGTGCTCTTAAGTCAGTGATCTTTTAGGAGCTTAGCATCTAGGGCAGATTTTTCTGGAGCAACGTGTTTACTTTTTATTTGGTCCCAGTGTTGTTCGGCACAGGAATAGAATGCACAGCTAGCACCAGTATTGCCAAGGTGGGGAGAATTGACTATTGGGTAATAGTTCTTAGATACTGGATATTTTCATGCTAGTTGGTATCCACAGCTACAGCCCGGAGCATTCGTGTACGACCTTCCAGGGCCCTCCTCTAGGGTGAGGTAGGATCTATGACTTGCTTTTAGCTGAAAGAATATGATGAGGAAGACAGGACGTGACTTTACGATATTGTTACATAAGACTTTAGGTCCCATTCTTGCTCTCAGACCCTCTCTGTTGTCTTCTTATCTGGCAAAGACCTGAGAGTGGTCTTTAGAGATTGGTCTGTGAGGAGTTGAGCATAGGATATATAGCTCATGAGCTTCAAAGAAAGAAGTCCCTCCCACTCAGCTGCATAGCCCAATAGAAAGCGCGTCCTGCTGACAACCACCTGAGCTGGAGGGAGAATCCTGTGAAGCCTGAGTTTGTAGCTAAGAGCCCAACCAAAATCACACCATGGTTCCTACCAGGGGAAAGAGCAAGCTGGGTGTCTCACACATGCTTTCATTGCCAGGACAAAACACCCAAGTTTTCCAACCTGGTAGAAAGGGTGATTTGGCACATCACATGAGGGAGGTTAGTCTGTGTTTGCCTGGCTCTTACGCCAGAAAAGCAGCATGGTAGGAAGCCATGGTGGAGGAAAGCTGGCCAAACCCTAGCATCCAAAAAGGAAAAAGAAAAGGAGGAGAGGAAGAGAGGAGGGGAGGGGAAGAATTAGGGGAAGGGGAAAGGCAGGAGAGGGGGCAGGGCGGGCAGAGGATAAGAGGAGGGGAGGAGAGGGGGCGGGGTGGGTAGGGGATGGGAGGAGGGGAGGAGAGGGAAAGGGAGGGAAGGGAGGGTGGGCGGGGCGAGGAGAAGGAAGAGGAGAGAGGAGGAAGAAGGAAGAAGAAGAGGAGGACTCTGGGTACAAGAATGTGGCCTTGCAGGTGGTCTCCTCAGGGACCCAGTGCCCCCATCAGGGCCCCGCCTCTGGGATTAAGTAAGATGGGGGGATGGATTTTACATGAAAACCGTAACAGCAGGCCCGGGCAAGCGCATGGCCTACAGAAGCTGAGAGACAATTCAGAAGCGTGCACGCCGCGGAAGCTACTATGTGAAGTGGCGTTGCAGCACGGCAGTGAATGAAAGACAGACCTCCATCGGGAAATAGAAGAAGACACAGCTCAGGAATATGAAAAAGACGTTTGAAACGTGTTTGGCATCTTCTGGGTTGTGCCCCCTTCTAGTCCCCCATGGACGTTAGTCTCTTTTGTATTCGTCCCTTTCTCTGCACACTTCCACACCTGCTCCAGTTTTCCCCCTTCTGTTTCGTTTTTGCTCCATCGCTTCTTAGTTATTAACAAATTGTGCAGGGCTCTCTATGTGCCGAAACTCTGGATTCCGGTGTTAATTTATTATGCAAACTCCTGCAGGATGAGCACCGCTAGCTGGCAGAGGCTTGGCGACCCAACCTAGGAGGGCCCGTGCCATGGCGGCTTCCCACAGGAGCCAGTCGCTCAGATGGCACTGGAACCACAGAGGTGCCCTGCCCACCTCCCACGAGGAGGCAGCCACGTCGGCTTAGAGGGGCGCGCCGGGTTCTACCTGGACACAAGCCTCTGCACCGCGTCCCCTTCTCATTCTCTGAGGTTAATTCAAGTGCTTTTCTCCTCTCACCCGCAACTCTCCCGACTCACCCGAGCTTCTTACAGGCCCAGCCATTCCAGGCCAACCAGATTCAGTGTTTTTCCTGATGTCTCAGAATGTCCCTGTGGCGCTCCGTATTTATGTTGACAATAGAGCCGTCCTGGTCACGCTTCGTCTCAGGATGCGCCTTGACTGTGAAGTTGCTCCTGATCTCAAAGGCAGGACTACAACCTGGACTTTATGTGGCCTCGGCAAGTGTCCTGCTACTCGCCTGTACTTCACTAGAGTTCATGCTTCTTTATAAAACATGGTTCTTTCATTTTCCTCTCTCTAGAGCCTAACGCTGCAGATTGCACGAAGCATTAGCTCAGTATTGCCTTGATGCCCGCTCATCTGCAAAACTTGAAGTAAAAACAATTCCCTCCGATAAGCATGCAGCTGTGTGGAGTTTTTGGAAAGTTAATATTAATAAATCAAATATTGCAGCATGAAGCTATTTTTCTCCAGCAATTGAGCAATAATTTCCCAACTCTATTTTTTCCAAGCCATTTTCTACCAAACAAAATTGAAAAGCCTGTGAAATTTAGGTCAATTTACCTTGGCCCAGCAGGAAAACAACTGCAAGTTAGGTAACTTCCAGAATAGGAACACGTTCACATTTTCTTCAGAAGTCTGTAGATGATGGTAAAGTTTCAGACTTTTATTTTTATGATTGGAGCTTTGCTTTGTTTTGTTAGGGTTTAAGTATTTCTCCTCTTTACTGTTACTTTCATTGAAGCAAAAGTTATATAACCACAGAAAGTTATATAAATTCTTATCAAGGATACTAACAAGTAGCTGCTACTTGAAAAAATAAACAGTAAGATACATTAATAGAAATACTAATTTTGCTACTTCACTCTTGTGCCATACCTTTTATTTATGTAGATGTCTCATTTTCATTTACTGTCATAATATTTTTAAATTTGTGTTTTGCAGTCAAAATTTTAGAATAGAAAATGATTATTCCACTTTATGATATTTTCATATTGTGAGGTGAAAATATAGGTAGAAAGTAACCATAGTGTATTTAAATATGTTTGGGGCCAGTGAAATAGCTCAGCAGACTCCAGCACCTGCTTTGGCAAGCACAGGGACCAGGGTTCGATCCTCAGTACCATAGGCCGCATCTGACCCCACCCCAGTGAAGACTGAGCCGCCACCCAGCCTGAGAGTGGTGGTGCACACCTGTGATCCCAGCACTGGGAAGGCTGAAAGCAGGAGGATCGCTTTAAGTGCCAGCTGTGTTGTGAGATCCTACATGAAATACACAAATGGAAAAAATAAATAAGATAAATAAATATGTTTGAACCATTGGTGATCCCATATGTCCATGTATAACAATACTGTGTCTATAAAAGTTAAATCTTTTACATGCTCAAATATAATCCGACTTGTTTTCTGCAAAAAATGAGGTATTTCATATTTTTATGAATTATTCTAATTATTTTACGTTGACCACATTTTCTCACTTAAAAAATTAAAAATAATAAACCACCCCTATATGTCAATTATTCAGGGGCCCTAACTCTGCAGCTTACTGCAACACTGTCTGAATGGGAAAGTACGGTATGCTGAAGATACGGTATTTTAAGTTTTGCATAGAGATTTGACACAGTTCGTGACTGACTATGTCTCAGTCTTTGGTTTTTTTGTACAGGGTCTTACTACACAGCTCAGATTCATAGTGATCCTCCTGTTTCCTACCTGCCAAGCGCTGGGATTACAGGTGCACATCACCACTATGTTTGGACTCCATCGTGGCTCAGTGCGCTGATAGGGCTGGCGCAGCAGGCAGGGCCAGGAACCGAACGCTGGGCCCGGTGCTTCCCTAAGCAAGCGCTTAGTCTGCTGAGCTGTACCACCGGCCCTTATGTCTCAGTCTTTGGAAGACTATGCATTGCATAGCCTCAATAATTGTAATTCTTCAGCATTCGTTTTCTTATGAAATCAAAGGTAAACTTAAAAGTTTTCTAAAGAATAAACTGTATGAAAGTTAGAGTACGGTTCAAAGACCATGGAGAAAAGACCAAGTTTGAGTAACAGAATACATAGGCCTCAAATAACATATGTATGAAACTCATTTATTTAGAGGATATAAAATTACAGAACTTAGAGACCAGTGGATTTTACAGCACCTTGGTAATTTGGCAGAGGTAATGGCGCATCAACTTAGCGCATGCCATAGTTTATTTATTTTTATATTTTTCTTTGTGTTTAGTAGAGGCTCTACCGGGGCTCACTACACAGATCAGACTCGTAGTGCTCCTCCTGTATTTGGCCTTCCAAGTGCTGGGATTACAGGTGCATACCACCACACCCACAACCACACCCAGGCTAAACTGCCTTCTCATGGCACCCCAGGGGTGGGGCCGGCACCCCACACTGAGGATCAGATCATGGTCCCTGCATCTGCGTCAGGAGGGGCTTTAATCCACTGAGCTATCAGGCAGGCCTACCATAGTTTAATTTAGTCCCCCAAATCCCATGCAGGAGTTTGGGGTAATAGGACCTGTATAAGTTGCCCAGAGGAGGGCAGTGCCACTCTCATGCATGCCTGGAGGCTGCGATACTCAGAAGTGGGTCGCTTATGAAACGACACATGGGAGACCCCCTTCTTCCTGCTTGGCACTGTTGGGCAAAGCAGAGCGTTTCACTGTGTGGCATCCTCTGCCACACAGAGCTTCCTGTCACAGCAAGATTCTTCCCTGTTTTCCTTTTCTGACCTTGACCCTCATTGTGGGAAGTAAGCTTTTGCTTTTCAAATCACCCACTCTCTCGTACTCTGTTACAGGAGAAGAAATCAAGCTAAGTGAACTTTTAAATCAATTTAATAACTCCATATCTACTTGATTTAATCTTAAGGGATAATTTACAGGGAAATGTATGCTATTAAAATTTCAAAAACAAATGGGAAATTTGCTGTGCCTTTCTTTCCCGCTCAGATGTTCAAAGATATTTACTTGAGTTCAGATTCAAATATAATGATAACTGTAAGAATTTCATGAATTTTTAACAAAATGTTTGAGTAACTCTTTAAACATTTAATTATATAAGCAATCTAATTCCCTTATGTGTAATTATTTGCTTGGAAAACCCTATGAAGAATAGCAAATTGGCCACGAACATTTTTAGGGTCTCAGGTCCAGCACCACAGGACCCAGCTGTCTGCTGACTCTCCTGAACATGCGTGCTTTCTTGCTGCTTCGAGCCGCCTGGGACTTCCACTAGCACATCTTGGTTGGCCCTAGAGCCTCCCTCCTAACTCCACAGGAAGGGATGGTCATGCGTGTCACAGGCTGACTGGGGACCTGCTAGTCAGAAACCCCAAGGCCCTGGTGGCAGAGTCAAGAGAAGTGTCAAGAAGGAAGGTGAATAAAAATTAATTACAGTGTGTAGAGGGTGAATGGAAGGTGGCCGATCGCATTTTTCAAGAATATCAGTAATATTGGAGATCAAGGAAACTTACCTGTTAAATGATTTTTTAAATTTTTTAAAATTATTTTTAAGGCTAGAAGATGTAAATAAAGAAGCTAGGGTGGTCATAGCACCACATAAATGTAGTCTCAGCCACACCAGAGACCTTGCAACCAACTGAACAATTTAGAGAAAACTGATCTCACCAAAATAAAACGGCTGTGAGCCAGTGAGATAGCCCAGGGGACCAGGCTTTGATCCCTGGTCCCTCATGCCATGCCAGCCTCACCCCTGGGGTGTACTGAGCTGGCAACAGAAAATGGGCGTGGCAGTACATGCCTGTAATCCCAGTGCTTGGGAGGCTGAAAACAAGAGGATCATCATGAGTCTGATCTGCGTGGTGAGACCCTGGACCAAACACACACCAAAAAACACAACAAAACAAAAACTGGGAGTATAGCTCAGTGCTACGGCATTTGTCAGGCATATGTAAAACCTTGGATTCAATTCCAGACCCAAAAGGAAAGAAAGCCTGGAAGCTGTGAGCTTAGTTCACCATTGCAGTGTGTGCCTGGCATGCGAAGCCTTGGCTTCAATCCTCAGCACTGCAGAATCAAAAATAACAACAGCAACAGCAACAGAGTATTTGCAGTACACGCTGCCTACCGTCCTTGGGTACAGGTGGTCCAAGGTACACAACACAATTTAGTTATTTTTTATCCTTGTACTAATGGAAAAAATACTAAAATAGAAGAAGGAAAAAAAATCTCCACAACAGTAAATTTGATAGGGCACAGAGGCTATAAATGACTGTCTTCCCTCATGTGTTGTCTTTTCACTTGGAATCATTGGGAAGTTACTGCTTAGGCTTGGTCTCCAGGCTGGAGGCCTCCAAAGCCAACAGCACTGAGACTGTCTCTTCAGCAATACTTTGCATTTTACACAAAAGTTTTATTTTACAGGTTTTAAGTATGTTTTTTTTTTTTTTTTTCTGAAGGATTGGCTATAGCTGCATATGTTATCAAAATTATGCACGAAAAGTTTTCCTTTATTTACTCCAACCAAAACTTGCCCCACATACTTTTAAGTATCCCCCCTTTGTTTTGTAATCTGTGGACAGTTTTTAGAAATTAGAGGTGCTATCTGATGATAAGAGATTTTTCTGCGTTTCAGAAAATGAGACTTAATTTAGCAAATATTTAATAGCTATATATATATATATAATAGCAATATTTCTGTGCATTAAATAAATAGAAAGACATATAAGCAAATATTGGGGCCCGGCGGAATGGCTCAGTGGTCTAAAGCGCCTGGTTGGGAGGGCTTGGGCGGCTTCAGGGACCACGGTTCCATCCCCGGCACCACATGCTGTGCCAGCCCTGCCCTCGGGGTGGGCTGAGCCGGCCATAAAAATGAATGAATAAACAAATAAAGGTTCTGAAACAAGAAAAAAAAAAAAAAAAAAGCAAATATTTACAGAGATGTAGTCAGCCAACATGTCTAACACACATTAATTTAACAAAACTAAATTGGCTTATTGATGGCATATGTTAGCTGCTATAGTAAATTGCTGAAAATTCTACATTTCAAAACCACATATATTCATTTTCTTGTACTTCTGGAGGGTAGAAGTTCAAGTCAATCACAGAGTCAAAACTCCAGGACTCAGCACACTGTGTCTCTTCGGGAGGTTCCAGGGGGAAGTCCACTGTGTTCACATTTCTGGGCCCTATTCGTCTTCTAAAGCTCAAACTTTCTTCCTTCAAAGATGGCAGAGAAAGAGACTTCCACCTTTCTGACCTGCCTCTTATCTACCCCAGAGCACCCAGGTCATTCAGGATCATCTATTAGCTTTATGATCAGCTGATTGGTGACCTTTGTCCTCCCCTTGACTGCAAGCACCACACCTTGCTGGGTGGTGGTGGGGTGGGGTCTGTTATGCAGATATGTCTAGGAGAAGTTGTTATTATCATTTTTGATCTATCACAAGTCCTGAACTTTAGGTCCATCTATGTTGGCTTCAAACCTGTGTTAGACTTTTCCAGAAAAACAGAACCAGCCTAAGGACTTTCTTGTTAAACAAGTGATGCGCGAGGTTAGCTTAGATGCCGGAGCAGGGAGGCCAGCTGCACAGTGCAGAGCCCAGACCAGCAGAGACTCAGTCCAGGAAGACAGAAGCCATGAGACCAGAGTGAGAAGTGACAGAGCCCGGGCGCGGGGAAGCCTGAACATTTTGTTAGTCACTCGTGCAAGTCGTGTAAGTTGGTGTGCAAAGCTGAAGAGTGTGGTCTCACCTCAGCAGAGGTGAGGGCAGCAGTTCAAACCACGCTTACCTCACAAGGGTGTAGCTTGCATGGCCAGGCTGCTCTTCCTCACTTAACCCCCACAGCCCTGGCTGGCCCACTGGACACGCTGCCCTGTGCAGAGCAGCTCCTCACTACCTGAGCAGGCTCGACTCGGCCATCTCTAACCACATCCTAGCAGACCTTCAGAAGCGTGTTGGGTAAAGGCAAAAGAAACTCCCAACCCTAAAGGTGCTGAGCCGAGGTCATGTGCTCTAAAACCAAAGAATGAATTTTAGACACTACAGAGGTTAAAAGCAGAATTTACTTATTGGGCAAAGAAAGGTTCTGTCCAAGTGAGGGACAGAAGGGGTCCTGAGTGGGTTACCCAGGAACCTGCTTTTTCTGGGGTTTTCTATAGAGCAAAACCCTGAGGGGAGGCGAATCTAAGGTGAAAATGTAGGCACTCGAAACTGAGGTGGGACAAAACTGTGGTCAACAAGTGCAGTTGCTCAGGCAAAATTAATTTAAAATTTTTATTGCATTTAATAAGAAATAACAATGTGACAGTTTCAAAACACGTTGGCAGTACATTTCCAGTATTTGATACAATGCATACTGTTGTCCTTCTAGTAGTTATACAGAACACAGGATGTAGACACGAAAAATTTTCTAATTATTATTGGTACAAAAACTTTCTTCTCACTGAACTAAGAGAAAATAATTGTATACATAGTCCAATGTACCATAATCACAGGGGGTTATTGGCAAAACTGGTAATGTTGGAAGCTGTTGATTTAAGCCTTTTACAGCTTGGCATACTAATCCAACTTTACGTTTTATCCCTCATGGTTAAACTTTTCTGCTGGGTGGTTAAAGGCAAGTTAAAGCAAGACCTATATAACAAAACATGTAACTTTTGTATCTCCAAAGGTCACTCAAATCACCTCAGGATTTACCTTGAAACCATGTACCATGCTTTGCAGAGCTGTTGTCTGTGTCAGCGGTCTGGATGAGTCATGGGCATTGCTTCACCAGTTGGCTCTCTGTGAAAGCCTGAGAGAATGATTTCTCTCTAGGTGACTCTTATTAGGTAGGCTGTCTATTTTCAGTCTCTATCCTCTGAAGCCTCATAATCTCCTTGAACAGAAAATTTGGGAAACTACTGAGTTATAGGATGCTATAGCACAGGTTCTCTTATGTCCTGAATCCTCACTGACCTTGAAGGGCTAGGGCCAAAATATTGGCAATCCTAGCCCTACAAAGATAGCAAAATTAATTAAATTGGAATCATGTAGAAAAGTGAGCCACATAGCAAGCAGACAGGGTTAGCGACTCCTCTGGGCTCTTGTGAGGTGACTGATAGCTATCTAGATCATCAGTCCTCGAGGCCCATCCCTAAGGAAGTGTGTGGCTGCAGTTCTTTACTCTTATCTTGAGGTCCCGCCCACAGAGGGAGTGCCAGTCTCTCCCACGGTTGTAAGGTCTTGTGAAAGCCTAGCTCTGCCTGACAGCCTGTAATATTTGTATCTAACTGAGCTGCCTCCAGCACTACCTTGGAGCTTATATCTAGGGAGTAAATAAATGCAAAATAAATAAGCGTAGACAAGGATCATTATTCCCAGGAAATGAAGAAAGCGGATGGAGTGGTGATAGGGGAATCTGAGAGAACATCGTTGGCAGGTTGGCTGCGGACAGAGTGTGAATGGAACGCAGGAGCAGAGATTTTGTTGCAAGCAGCTGAATTAGAAGTACAGGCAGCCAGGCAGGCCTAGGCCTCAGGGAGACAGTAGGGAAGACTAGACGACTTGGCAACTTTGGGAGAGACAGACCTCTGCTCTGCGCCGGATCTCAAGACAAAAGAGTAAATAAATGCAGCAGCCCTGTACTTCCCTAAAGACGGGCATCGAGGATGGACAATCTGAATGAGTCTCTCGCCTTGAGAACGCCTCGAAGTCACTAACCCAGCCCCTGATGGGTAAAGCCCTGGCCCTGTATTCGTGTCTGCTTACCCCGTGTCTCCCTTCCCCATTTGGTCCTGCACTTAATGAATTTTCCCTGAGCAATGGTGCTTGTAATCTCATCAGTTGACCATAGTTTTGTCTCACCTCATGCCCACCTAAACAAGTTCCCATGTTCTCCACCTTAGCCTGCCTACTGCCATTTTTTTTGTCTTTTTGAGACAGGGTCTCACTATGCAGCTCAGGCTGGCCTTCAGCTCATTTTTGTAGCCCAGGCTGGTCTCGAACTCCCGGGCACTGATCCTCCTGCCTCAGCCTCCCAAGTGCTGGAGTTACAGGCGTGCACCACCATGCCCGGCTACTCACTGAATGATTTTACTCAATAAAAATCACTGTGGCTTCCCAGGACAGCCTGCTTGGTTCCCCTTTCTGTCCTTCTCTTGGAAAAGAGATTTTTCTTTCTCCCCCAAATAAATGTATTCTACTTTGAGCCTCTATTGTTCCTAAAATTCATTTTTTGGTTTTAGCCAACATGAACTCAGCCCAGGTATCTTTCAGGCTGGGAGTTGCCTTTGCCTGTATCAGCCTGAAGGATGAGCATCACCTGGGTCCCAGAGGCCTCAGAAAGAAGCGCACGTGTAGAACGGGAAGCATTCTCAAGTCATGCGGTGGAGACACATGAGGTGAGTGATGCCAGGGAAAGCTAAAGCTGACAGAAGACCAAGCTGTGAGTTCAGCCTGCGTGCCGAGTCAGTCTTCGCTGCGCCGCGGGTATGAGTTTGCACTTAAGGGCTGGTGTGGTGCTGCCCAGAGTGGGAAGCCATCCACGAGCTACAAGCAGGAAGGTGGGGCACAGCGTCAGCTCCCAGTCACATTCCTGCTTTTGCTGGCTGCGTAGAGAGCGGACTAGAACATGTTAAGGGCAAAGAAAGGAGGACTTGGGTGGAGGCTGTGACAGAAGGTGACCTTGCATAAGGGCCACGCCCTCAAAGGGTGGGAAAGGAGGAGACGATCGTATGTATATGCTGAAGGCAGAACATTTTGGTGGTCAGGATGTGGGGTGGTGGAGGTTACACTGAGTTTTGGGGGCTAATCAACTACTTCATTAACATTACACGTCACAGATAAGAAGACGCTGACAATTAAAGCTAAACAGGCTTCAAGAGCAGGGCTACAAGCTGGAGGAATCCAGTGCAAGCTTCTGTGTAAAAAAAAATGTGTCTTTCATTTACTGCAGTCACCTAATTATGACTATCTGTGTATGTGCAACGGGCAGACGAACTGCTGAGATTGTTTGAATTTCCTAAGACGTAAAAAATAAAAGCCATTAAAAAAAAAGACTGAATTGTTTGGAGTTTGAGTCATCTAGACAATGTTGACGACCTCAAAACATTAATGAAAGCCCTTCTCTTCCGGGCAATGGGTCCCCTGCACCATGCCGGAAGAGCTGAAGAAGAGCCAGCTACATTAAAATTCAAAGGTATCGGCCCGCTCGGCATTTCCTCACCTTCCTTCTCATACATGAAGTTAATTAAATTTGATGGCCCAGACATTTCCATAAGGAATTGGTTCTGCATTAAGGGCGCACACTTTATCAAGTAGGAAATAATTCGGCAGAGAGGAAAGGAGTGCTTCATTGGAAGTCTAAAGAGCCAGCTCTTCTTTTTTTCCCTGTAACTTATAACCTTAAGAACTGAGTAAGCTTTAGTTTCTTCACCATTAATTAGGAGTAAAAATATTGACATGACATTTAAAGCAAAATGATGCATAATAGTAGGTACCATAGAGATAATTCTCTCACCCACGCATACATACTAGTTTATGACACGTTGGACAGCTAATTACAAGTAGAAGAGCTCAGGGAACCTTGGTCCAGCGTGTCTTGTTTTCTGTGACATTCGCCAGACTCAGGCAACTGACTACATTTCACTTCCTGTCGTTCTCCAAGGCTGGTTGGTTCTTCATGGTCCAGCCTCTTGGAAACGAAGTCTGCTGATGGCTGCATCTGTCTTTCCCGCTTTTCTGGGTGTCCTGACAAAGGAAACTGCCTCGGGGTATGTGATGACTTGTGTCTAGACGATGTCCCCCTGAAGCCTCATGGGTCCCAGGTGCGTTGTGTCTCAGAAGTGGATGACTCTAGAGTGTGTGCATGATTCCCGGTGCAATGGAAGGGTGAAAGGTGCTAGGCCTAAGGGTGGGTGATTACTGGCTCGGCCCACAGACGGGTCTAACACCTCCCTTATCCTGGTGGCCTCGATACAGTATAAAGGATGGAGAGAGGTTTGTGCTGTCCTGCGTGCTTGCTCTCTCTTGCCTGCTTGCCCCGGGCTCTTTCTCCTCCATGATTCCCCTCTGCCATGCCACTCTGCCTTGGAACCAGTGGCCTGTGGACTGAAAGCTCTGCAAACTGTAAGCCAGATGAGCCCTTCCTCCTTGAACTTTGGGGGCTGGGAGCTTTGTGGCAGTAATGAGAAAAGCAGCTAAGACGGGGGCATTCTTTCCAGCCACTGCCAGAGCACTGATAAGGCATGTGATCAACATCTACTGGCCCAAATGAGTCAAATATCAAACAACACTCACAGATTGACATATAAATACATCGACACTAACATCCACAGAATTCTCCTCAGTGGTGCTCTGTGTTGTCTGAGAGGGAGGACTTGAGCGTGGGGGTGGGGTTCTGTGACAGACCGCTTGCCCAGCATGCACCAGGCCCCGAATTCAATCATCAGCGTCTCTAGGGTAGGGGAGGAGGACTTGCTGCGTAGACCACTGCGGTCCAAATTGTAGCTGCATCACTAGGCGGTGCTGGAGGTGGAACAGTCCATGCCTCGCTGCACTCCTTGTGAAGTTTAAAGATCAAAAGCAAAGCACATAGAGGTGTTTCATAATAGGGAAAGAAACGCGGCCAACCTGAACTATATACAGAAATAGTGGAAGAACAGCGAACTGAGGCCTAGTTGGGAAATTATGGGAAACCAATGGGAAATTTTGAGTTTCAGAAGTTTTCATGGCATCACTGAATGTTGTTTTCATCTGATATACTTGATTACTAAAATGTGGAGTAGCCATTCAGTTCCTTAGGAGTCCAGAGGAGGGGACTGAGCTTGCGTCTTTGCATTTATTTTAAACTGAGTTGTTCCTTTTAGGATTTCCGTTGCTGAGCACACCTAGCTCATCATTATTTGGCTCATCAATGAAGAGAAGTTAAGATAAAGGCACATTAGAAATGTACAGATAGCTCCCTGTCTATGTTGTATATATGCATGTGTCCTCCAGGTACCCCTGGGTTACGCATGGTAACTTTTGCTCACATCATGTGTCAGCTTTTCTACCCTCAGGCAACATAGTTATCATTCACAATTTATGGCATATACTCGCAGGACTTACTTTGAAAGACTAATAAATGTTTCTTCACAATTTCAACTGTGTATGCAAACATCAATTATCATTTTCTGTTTCTATTTTTAAGCCAAGGTGTAAATAACATACAGTAAAATTCAGACTTTCCAGTTTGACTTTTGAAAGAGTTTGAGAGAGTTGTGGCAGTCACATTCCCACATAATGACAATATAGACCATTCCTAGCTCAAGCAATTTCCCTTTCATTTTGCTTTAACCATATTCTAGATGTGTCAAGGCATTATTTCGCAGCTTTTGTTTGAATTTCTCTAGAGGCTAATCATGTTAAACGTATCTCAATATGTTTTTACTCATTATTATTTAAGTGTTTCCCGATTATTGATCTTTGTTCTTTTTTGTATATGCAATATAAATCTTTCATTAGGTATACAGTGTACTCAAAGTTTTTGACATCTATGTCTTCTCTCTACATTCTACTTAGAGACATTATTATTTTACAAATAGGTCTATTTTTCTCATTGCTAATTTGTTGTTTTTGTACCACATCTAAGTAATATTTGTTACTCACAGGTACAATGATGTTATTTTGTCTTTTGTTGAAAATGTAGATTTTTTTTTTTTTTTGCATCTAGAAAATGTATGCAAATAGCAATGTAACAAACTCACAGCGATCCTCCTGTCTCAGCCTCCAGAGTGCTGGGACTAAAGGCATGCGCTACCATGTCTGGTCTCCATGGTGAGCTCAGTGTACATGGGGGTGGATGGCATGGCATATGGTGCCAGGATCGAACCCTGTTCGCTGTGCTCTGCTGAGCTATCTCACTGGCCTGTTTTTTTCTAATTCTCCTTTCCAAACAAACTTCAACCAGGTTGTTAATACCTAAGGCACTTTCTTGGCAATTTTGATATGAATTAAAATAAACATTATGTCCAAATCAGCTGATGAAACTATTCACATATTAATAAATAACTGAGTCTTCCGAAGAGTGGCATGGTATATTAGGTAGTTTTGTTTTGTTTTTTTCCCTCATTACTTTCTTTTCTTCTTTCTTTCCTTCCTTCTTTCTTTCTTTCTTTCTTTCTTTCTTTCTTTCTCTCTCTCTCTTTTTCTTTCTTCTTCTCCTCCTCCTCCTCCTCCTCCTCCTCCTTTTCCTCCTCCTCCTCCTCCTCCTCCTCCTCCTCCTCCTCCTCCTTGGCTTTTTGAGACAGGGTCTCACAATGCAGTTCAAGCTGGCCAGGAGCTCACTTTTGTAGCCCAGGCTGGTCTTGAACTCACACTGATCCTCCTGCCTCAGCCTCCCAAGTGCTGGGATCGCAGGCGTGCGCCCCCACACTCCATGCTTTCCTCATTGTTTTCTGGCATTCAGCTTTTGCCCACAGTTTTCCTTCCCTATATTTAATTGTTTCACTTTTCATGGTTTTATAATTTATTCTATTCCTTACAGGTTTTAACTTACAGGTTTTCATCACAAGTCTAAAGAATGACAAGCTACTTTTGTATTTTAATGACAATGCCTACATTATTTGTAAATTCTTATTATTTCAGATAATTCTCTTTAAAAATCTTTTAGGCTATTTTCTGTAGAAATTCAGGGTGTTTAAAAGGTGAGTCTCTAATTTTCCTTCCAGTTGAACATACTTGGATTGTTATTCCTTGGGCATTTCCTTGGTCATGCTTTTAATGTAATGTTATATAAGAATGGTCAAGAGAGAAATGCTTGCCCTGTTCCTGATCCAAAAGGAGAGCCTTCTTCAGCAATGTGACGTTAACTCTAAGCTTTGCTTTCATATTCTTTTAAGGGCAAAGAATTTTCTGTTGTTGAAGAAGAATCAAGACGTGCCGTGCAGGTACATGGTCCGAGTCCACACAAAGAGTGCAAACATTACATACTGCAAACACATGGGAATGAAAAAGAAAAGCAGGGTCAGCTAGAGAACTCAGCAGAACAGGCCCCCGCCTAAGCAACTGCAGGGACTGGCTTTGACCCCTGGATGCACTGGCCCCACCCCTGAGTGCACTGAGCCAGCCCCTGAGTCCTGGGGTGGCGGTGCACGCCTGTAATCTCAGCACTGGGGAGGCTGCAAACAGGAGGATCACTATGAGTTCCAGCTGCATAGTGAGACCCTAAACCAAGTTCGTTAAAAAATTATTAAAAAAAGAAAGTCAAGAACAAACTAGAGAACAGTTAAAAAAATCTCGTTAGATTCCTGAAATATTTTAATTTTGATAAAAGCACTTATTCCCTGAGTTTATGAAGAGAATAACCTAATTTTTTTCCCTTAGAAAATGGATGTAGGGTTCAACCGCGGAGCCTTCTGTGTTGGCCCACTCCCGGGGCGTGATGAGACAGCAACTGAGACTGGGCGTGGTGGCGTGCACCCTGAGTCCCACTCTTGGGAGGCTGTAAGCAGGCGGATCACTATGAGTCCAATCTAGTAGTGAGACTCTAAACACCCTGCAGGTCCTGCCCTAAAGTACAGAATAGAAAGAAAGCAAATATAGTCAATTACATTAATATTTGAAATTCAGAGTGACTCCGTGCTCTTAGGGTCAGGGCTCCTTGCTCCCGTTACGGCCTGCTTGCACATTTTAGTCGCGGGATTGGTTTACCCGGTCTCCACTAGAGGTTTGCCCACCCTTGTTGCTGTTGTTTAAGTTAAATCACTCTGCGTTTGCTTAATGTCAGCATTCAGTGATATCATGTTTTCCCCTAAGAAGCATTTTAAATACCTTAGTTTAAAGTGAACACAATTATTAGTTTAGTCCAGTTCTCAGCAGACTGAAGTGCCTGCTTCAGCAAGCTCAGGGAACAGGGTTCAATCCCTGATACCACATGTAGGACCGACCCCACTCCCGGAAGCACTGAGCCAGCCATGGAGTCCGGGCTTGGTGGCACAGACAGAAAGCAGGAGGATCACTACGAGTCCAAGCTGCGAGTGAGGCCTTGCACAGAAAAAGAGCCCTGTTTCTTTGATATAAGATCTCTCCACGCAGCTCAGACTTGTAGCGATCCTCCTGTCTCAGCCTCTGCAGCACTGGGATTATTAGGCATGCACCATCATGCCTGGTTTCTGTGGCCTGCGTGGTGGCCAGCAGGCCATGCAGTACCAAGGATCGAGTCTAGGTCCTTGTGCTTTCCAGGCAGGCACTTAGGCCACTGAGCTATCTCCCGGCTCTGCCCTTCCTTCCCAAGCAGGTCACGAGTGGCAAGTTTCCCTTCATTTGAAAGTTGAGTAGTACTCTCTTGAACATACGGCACACTTTACCTGTACACTCACTGGAAAGCCCTCGGGTTGTTTTCCTGCCTCAGCTATCATGTTTGACACTGCGTGAACACGGGAGGGCTGATGGCTCCTGGAGAAAACAGATCTCGTTTGCTGTGGGTAGGTGCTTGGCTTGAGGTGGAAGGATCGCCTAGTAGATTGATTTTTAAGTTCTTGAGGAATTTCCAAACTGCTGTCCTTATAGGATGCACTAACTTACTACTGTTAACAGTATACAAAGGTTCCTTTTTTTCATCCTGATTACTTTTTGTACTTTTTACAAGACCCCTTCTAACACGCCGATATGCCATTGTTTATATCCTTGAAAATTCGAACACTTTTTTATATTTCTGTTGGCAGCTTATATGGCTTCTTTTGAGACACTTCTCTTCAGATACTTCAGACACTTCAAAAACTTGTGCTGCCTTTCTTACTATTTAATTGTCTGTTTTGTTCATATATTTTAGATATTAACCTTTTGCCCAGTTAGATGAGTCACCAGAGTTGGCCCTGCTGCAGACGGTCCTTCACTCTGCAGAGTCTCTGCTATGTAGAAGCTGGTAGATATAAGGATTTCATTTGTTTGAGTTTAATTTTGTTGCCAGTATCTTGGGTGACAAAAATATTGCTGCCAGGTCCAATTTAAACAGTTTTATGGTTTCTGATCTTGTATGTATGTCTGTGGCCTATTCTCAATTGTATTTTGTGGTGAAATAAAATCAAAGTTCAGCTTTGTTCTGCCGCAGCATGAGCTGGTTTTCCCAACGCCGTTCAGTACTCTTTCCCTGGTTCGGAGCGATCGCACTCTCCTCATGCACCCGCGGGCCTGCATGCACACCTTCATTGCCAGGTTCATCTGTTCCCTTGTCTTGCAGGGCTGCCGCTTGCTCTACGGACTCCCTTCTTCCCTTGGTTCTGGCCATAAAGCAAATTGGACGAGGGCTGAATCAAATGCACTGGTTAGTTTTGCGGCTGACCTCAGGCGGAAGAGAGGCTCAGTTCTCTTCCACATCAGCTGGTGGTAAGAATCGGGGAAAGAATTCGGCGGGTGTGCCGAGGTACCACGGCCTGCCAGTTTTCATGCCTAAACCATGCCATGTGCATTACTGAGCTGTGTGACGCGGGGTGGTGGTGGTGGGTCTCTGTCTGTGAGTTCCACTTCCAGGCATTGAACAGACTATGCACAAAAAATATTCAGGGCAAATAGCATTTGTTCTGAACATAGACATTATTCTTGTCACTTCCCTAGGCAACGTGCCTACTATGCGCGTAACATTTACCTTGTATTAGGCGCCATGTGTAATGTAGGCATAATTCGAAGCGCGTCGAAGGACGGGCGTGGATTCCGTGCCAGGGCTGTCAGCCATACAAGGCCGCGAGCATGCGCAGATCTTGGTGTTCTGAGCGGTCCAATACCAATGCCCTAGAAATATCAGGGGAGGGTTACACACTGAGACCGGGCAGTGCGGCGCTGAATTCATCCCACTCTTACCTTGGCTCCCTTTTGGTTTTTTTAGTATTCAGTACAAAATCTACAGGGTCTCACTCACTACACAGCTCAGATTCATAGTGATCCTCCTGTTTACAGTCTCCAAATTGCTGGGATTACAGGCGCGTGCCGCCACAGCCAGTCTCAACCGCTTCCTCAGCGTGTCCCAGGGGTGGGGCTGGCATGACACGCCTGGGATTGAGTCCTGGTCCCCGTGCTCTGCCTAAGCAGGTGCTTTAATCCACTGGGCTATCTGGCTGCCCCTCCTTTGTGCCTTGGTCATGCACTTTATACCCCACTCCAGTGACACTGTTTCTTAGTGCTTTTCCTTTTTTTCTGCTCAGATTTTGAAGCAATTAAAGATGAAGAAGCACATTGTCCACTTAGCTATTTCACTGTGCGTCCCGTGATTTCTTTTTTCTGAAGAACCTCTTGTAACACTTTTCCTAACGCGGGTCTGTTGCTAAGGAATCCTGCCTTTCGCATCTTATTTTTGTCTTTAATTTCCTTTCGGCTTCCAAGGATGCGCTTTCCTGGCTTTACATTCCCGAGTTGCCTCTCGGTCAGCAGCTGACCCCGTGTCCCTCCGCTGGCAGATGCCCTGAACGGGTTGGGTAGGTGGCAACATGCAAGCTCTGGTCCTTGGGTGCAGTGTGCCTCCTCACCGCTCCCCTGGAAGCTTTCTCTTCGGCGTTCGTCTGGATTATTATTTGTTTGGGTAAATAATTTTTATTCAAAAAATTTTGCTTTGTTTATTCTTTTTTTATTTGAAAAGGATCTTTCCAGCTTTCCCATGGAGAAGAGTTTTGCTGCTCCTTCTGCGGGGGTGTCAGACTGTGCTACTTCTAAGACGCCCTATTCTGTCCCATAGCTTCCATATTTAGAGACAGCCTCTTTTTTTAAAAAAAAAAATGTGTTTGGTGTGGAGTCTCACACGCAGCGTGGGCTCCCAGTGACCTGCTATTTCCAGCCTCCCATGCGCTGGGATTACAGGCATGTGGGTAACAGTAGGCAGAGTGGAGAAGCTCATGTGGGGTGCGGATTCCCCTAGGAAGAGGCTGGGAGGGTCTCACCCTACTCCACAGTTCCTCTGCGGCCAGCTGCTGGTTGCTACGGATATGTGCTCAGTCTGCCTGATAGCACAGGGGCCAGTAAGACAGCTCAGTGGTCTAAAGCGCCTGCCTTGGGATGCTTAGGCAAACACAGCGACGGAGGTTGGATCCCTGGCCCTACATGCTGTGACAGCCCTGCCCCCATGGTGAACTGAGCTGGTCGCTGGTCACACACACACACACACACACACACACACACACACACACACCACGAATAAAAATTTAAAAAATAATAAACTGCATGCTCTCACGGCTGGCTGTAACTTCCATGACCATAGTCTATGGGACAGAAAATCTTCCTTCGCACTTTTCCATTGTCTTCCTTTTTTAGCAAAGTAGTAACATGGCTGGATACACGGAAGTATTTTTGATTTGGCACTGAAGCGTATTGGACATTTTGAAGACTTAAGCACAATATTACCACACTGCAGTGAGTATCTTCCTAGTGTTATGTCTTCACATGGCAGTGCCCTGGTCTTGATAGAAGCTACGCTTTCTGGTAACTCCTCTAGCTGTCAAGGCCCAATGCCAGGTCCTTGCCCTCGGCCTCAGAAGGCGGCTTCTGCTCTGTCCAGGCCCACTGGATTCTTCCCCAAGGCCCTGCAGCAGGCACTGCACACTTAGCTTTCTTTCCAGTGACGCCAACCCGTGTGAAGGGGAGTGGGCGGCCCGGTACAAAATGTTGTGGTGTAGAATGCAGAGCAATGCAAACCGAAGCTGTAGGCACTATCATATATCAGGTCTGCAGCAAAAGCTCACGACCGAAGGCGAGCGTGTCCTTCTATGGATGCTGTTTAAACATTTCCAGACCATAATTCGATAGAAAGCTCATGTCAGTGGAAAGTTACATTTCTTGGAGGATTAGCTCGCAGTGCCAATATAGAAAGGAGGGCTCATCCTGCAGCCTTGAGACCCTGCTGGCCACGTTGCCGTTGGGCGACCTAGTTTTCTAATAAGCAAAGTTCCCTGAACCAAACTGTTTGTGTGAACAATTAGTTTGTGCTGAATAGCTGCTTTCCTTTTTGAAGTATTTTATACACACCAGGCAAAGGGTTCTTGGGAGTTTAACCCAGTTGCAGCCCGTGGACATTGAGTCCTCTGTGTGTTTCCCACCTACAGCTACAGGAATTAAATCATGTATCCTCTCCTGGGATCAGACTCGGGAATGCGCACACCTGGTTTCTTCTAGACAGCGCTGCCTACACCTGGTCCTTTGCCTGCTTTTGCCTTCTTAAATCATTTTTCTGTAATAAATCACTGCCACACGAAAGGAGATATGCTGAGTTGTGAGAGAACTCCTAGCAGGGCCTGCAAGGAACTGGCAACACTGCATAAAGCAGCTCTCCACCTGGCTAGGCGCATGGCTCCTGCGTATGCTCTCTTGTCGCGACTGATTGGTGACACGCACTTCAGATCATTGTCTCATGCACAGATAAACTGATTATGAGAGTAGAATTAGCAAAAGTTAGTCAAAAACCAAAACTATGCTGAATGCTGATTGGCTGCAATTCCTTCAAATGAAGAATTGTGACGGCATGAGAGGAGGACCAGGAACATTGCAAAGAATGCAGGGACCACAGTTCGATTCCCAGTCCTGCATGCTGCACTGGCCCCATCCCTGGGGTACACTGAGCCGGCAACTGAGTCCCAGTGTGGTGGCACATGCCTGTAATCCCAGTGCTGGGGAGGCTGAAAACAGGAGGATCACTAAGAGTCTGAGCTGTGGAGTAGATCTTGTACCAAATACACAAAAATTCAAAAAAGAAAGAGGAAAACCACCCTGCCAATGCTGATTCAGTAGTCCACTTGCCGCACTCCCTGGGCTGAGCTGGCGAGGCGCTGGGTGTGGAAGGCTACCTGCACGATGCGGCAGAGAGGGAGAAGCTGTCCAGAGGCTGTTAGGGAAGCGTTTGGAGAAGGGGTGGGAGCCCTTGGATGCCCCCGTTCTCTTGGGCTGTCCTGCTGGAGGTCCCGGCAGGCTGGCTTTCCTGGTGAGTGTGGCTGATCTTGTGGGCAAGGGAGCTTGGCACCGTGTTGCTGCGGAGGACGGCTGTGGTTCATTTAGGGGAGATCTGGCCCTCACTTCGAGCATCGCTTCCTGGCTCTGCAGGGGTGAAGACAGATACCCTGCCCAGTCCCCTGGAGAAGCTTCTTGCCTCGGCTTTCCTGCTGGGAACTCAGCTTGCCTTATCCCTAGAGAAGCCTGGGACCCCACTGCTGCTGCTGGCAACAGTGGCCCTGGCACTTTTGGGGAGAACGGTGGTCTTCACTCGGAGCATCGCTTCCTGGCTCCAGGGCAGATCCCCCAGCCTGCTCGCACAGATTCTTCATTCTGCTGGTGTAGACTTTCTAGCTTCCACCGCTGACTTTGGGTCCTTCCCAGTGCCGATCCATGAACCAGACCTGCTTAAGACATTGCCACGGGCTCCAGGCCTGCAGCTGGATTTGTAGGAGACACTGTTGTGAGTGCCAGGTCTTCAACTGAACTCATGCAGTAGATTATTGTGGGATCCATGCCTCAGCTTGAGCCTTTGGTCTTTATTATGTGGACGGACTTCCTATGCGTCCTTTTGGTAGATGATTATTTAGGTGATTCATTACAAATAATCTTATAAAATATGCATCCTGTGTTGTACTATTTCCCCTGAAAAACCTCAGACCATGACAAGTGACAAAGACAGGTGACATTACGATGACATCTGTACAATGAAATAAATTGCTCTGAAAGAAAATCTGCAATCTATCCAAGCCCAAATCCGTAACATAAACTGGTCGAGTCATTCTCAGAGATGTTTATTCTACTTGGCCACATGAATACTTAGACAGCTGTTTACTCAGCCTGCCCCTGGGACACGTTAGATATTTTATGAGGGAGAAATTAAGGGTAATGAATGGAATCAAGGGGCCATGTAGGCAGTATATGGTGAGTGGTTGGGCGGGTGTCTCTGATGCCTACCAGCCTTATGGCTACTTGATGTTTGAGGAATTGCAGGCAGTGTTGTGTGTCACACCAGGCATGAGAGCCCTGCTACCACTCAGGGAGTCATTTTACTGCCCGAGAATCCTGTTTGTCAACACTAGTAAGGTAAGATCAGTAAGCATCTAGGCTAGTTGGTAACAGACCTTATTCTTCTAGTATGCATTTCATTGAAAAAGGATAATATCAAAAATGAGAATCTTTACTATAATCTTGCTTGGAGACATTAATATACACCGTGAAAAGTGAATACGAAAAAGGGGGGGGGGAGAATTTCATGCTTGCAAAATCTTATGTGAGTACAAGACAATTGTTTTTCAGGACAGTTTGGGGGGCCGGGGAGATAGCTCCGTGGCACAAGTGCCTGCCTGGCAAGTGCAAGTTCATGAGTTCGAGCCCCTGTCCCACACACAAAAAAATGACATTTGGGGGTCATTTTTGCAATGTATTTCCTAAGGAAAATGCATTACAAAAGAGAAAAATAGTTGGCTTTCTTGAAATAAGAGATTCAAATAAAAAAGCTATAAATTGAACTTAGTAGCTAAATAATAAAGATAGCAGGCAAAATCTGGTCTATTTTTGCACATTAAAAGTCAGAAAAAGGTGAAGATGTTAACTTTCAAAAGAAGAACAAGGCAGTTACAGCTACTGCGGAAGCTCGGATCTCTCACTGCAGGGCCTGTCCTCAGGGTTAGGGGAAAGGAGACGGGTACATTTCCCAGACTCTAACGCCGTATTCCCTCTGGTATGTGGAATCTAGTGAGGGACTTCAGGTGTCAGATGGGTGAGCAGCGAAAGGTCTTTTCCTGCTGTGTTTGCTTAATCAGGGTTGGTACACCCAGCTGTTATAGGCTGGCTGCAAGACGCTTCACACAGCGCTGATGCAAGCGCCAGTCTTATAGCGTTCATTTGTTTGAGTATTTAACTTAAACTACTTGGTCTAATATCTTGCCCAGAAAGTGTTATGTTTTAACATAAATGACTGGTAACTAAATGAAGAGCTCTAGAACCCATGTTTTACATGGGGCACGGGAAGAAACGTGGTCACCTAAAGGCTCGGCTGTCATCCATCGACCCAAAGGATATTCGAAAGAAGACCCATGAACATTCAGAGGTAAGTCTGTGCATTAGAAGAAAAGAGTGAAACTACAGGAAACAGCTCCCTCGGGAGAAAGCATCAAAAGCTGGTGAGAAATGATGAATTTGTTTAGAAATGTAAGAATACAAGGCTGCCCTGGAACGTACGGGTTATAAACTGCCATGACAACACATCGTATTTTAAGTCCGAGTGACTTTTGTAAACCCTAGATAAAAGAAAAGGGACTACACTGCTTATAAGTAAGTCACTTATTCTACGACGCAGTGTATCTTTTCAGCATAGTGATACCACACATCTCTCTTATTAATCATGTTGGTGAAATCCCCCAAACTGCAGAGATATGTAAGTTTCGTGATTGATTACAACTATTTAACTTCTAAAAGACAAGCTTACATAAATTTTCGTCCCAGTGAAATCTATGGATGTCCAGGGATTTTCAGTTCAGTGGACTTTAGTGGTTGTAAAAGGAGGAAATGATGCGGAAAATAACCACAATGTACCAATTTGGAGCTCACAGTAAACCATGAATCTATAACACTCAGATATCATGCCTTCCATTCATTCTGCTAATTCTTTCTGGAAACATGTGGCTGCCTTTGTGACAGTATGGCTGGCCTCGTCTTGAAAGCATGAGGCAGTCTGGGGCTGATAACACCTTCCCTCCCCAGCGTTGTACTCTAATAATTATGCATTCAGAAATGATTATGCAACCTAGTGATTATGGAAATGAAGCTGTCTTAATGATGAGACTGGTGATGGATGATCCGAGGGGACAGGATCATTATACGGCTGCCTGCTTTATAACTACCTGTAGACAGGCACCCACTCTCACTGTGATACTGATCAGCTTCCTTTGTTTGATCAATGAAACCTGTGGCGAATTCTGGGAGATATAGTGAAGTCCATTAGAGAGGGTAGGCAGGATTTCTCTTGGAAGCTTAGTGTGGAAATGAGTGTGTACTGTTTTCAAATCCCACTCAAAGGATACATCCATCCAAGAGGTAGAGACTGGGATGGCAAGCTCCGAAGAGTACAACTTCCCAATAACTTTGTCAACATTCTGTTATTTGCTAATGGTACCTTAAAAGGGTTACGATTCAGTCAGAAGATTCCACCTTAAGGAATAGGAATTATATTTGGAATTACATAGTACAGTATAATGCATTATATGGCACATAGTATAATTAGACACACTAGGGGATTATGGGTACACAAAAATATTTTTCAAAGAATGAGTCTCTATGTAAGTGTATCTACAGTCAAACAAGAATTCCAAATGATACGATACTCCTCCTAGCATTGGAAAATTGGGTTGTACCCAACATCTTTGCCTCAATCAGTGTTCTATTGAGACAGTGTGTGGGTGACACATGGGTAAGTCCAGGGAGGCACTGCTGCCCTCGCCATTCATGGATGAAGCTTCGTGTGTGTTCGTTTTCAACTGTGTGTAAAGGTCATTCTTCTGCACGCTCATATCACATGGCAGATAACTGAAAGCACGTCTCTTTTCACCCCATTACTTACTCTTAAACTGAATGCTTTCCTCTACAGCTGCGCGGTGGAATTGCTGAAGTCTTACCTTTCCCTCCCTGTCTGCTTTCCCTCCTCTTGCTTCCTTTTCCTTCCATTCCTTCCTTTGCTATTTTTGCCTCTTTCTCTAAACTTGACTGTGGCAGCTAACAGTTCCTGTCACACAGAAGTTGACAGTTTAAGGTACATAAGTACAGTGGGTAGGACAATAAAAGCCTTAGTATATCTTTGAGAAATAACATACACTTCTTAGAATTACAGGATCTCTTTACATTTTTTAAATATATGTCAGTCAGCACTTCACATTCTTGGAAATAACAACTATAAACTCAAGATAATATACATAAATGATAATACATATGAATTATCAAAAATGTCACAAAGCACAAGTTCTTAATGAAAAGCAGACAGATTATGGGCTTACCATTTGGGAGAAGGAACAGTAGATGATTTCCATGTTTATGTGACTTTTAGCTCAAGGACAAGCAGCTGGGGAACCTGTAATGTGGAGACATATCCAGTAAGTCATTTGAAGAACTTTAGGCTCCAAGGATCAAATGACAAGGCGTGGGCCAACCATGGAAAGTTGGAAGAAATACAGAGTTTTGCCCCAAATTCTGTGAGGAAATACCAACCATGACCACTTAAGCTCCAGAATCTCAAGTGTTTAGGGTCAACTCAAAACAACCGAAGTCAATATAAAAGGATTATTTTTTTTATTTGTCTGGCTCAGGCTGCCTTAAGGGCAGGTCTAGTATGGCATGTGAAGCTAGGGATCAAACCGTGATCCCCTGCACCTGACTGGGTTTGCCCAAGTGGGCGCTTAAACAACTGAGCTAACTGGCAAGCTCTTAAGTTAATATAAAGTAACTGAACAAAAATTGATGCTGCCGCTAAAAAAATAGATTCCTAGTATTGGCTTCTACAGCAAAACCTTAAATACTCTTGGGGACCATGGCAGACTGCAAAACCTCTAGAATATCCTAGTGCTTGGGATGTGCGGCTCACAACCCCAAATAGCTCCACGCTGTGTCTCAAGTCCTGAGACAATAAACAGAACCAACCAAAGACCCTTAGACGCCATGTAAGGTTTTAAAATAACTAACTTAAATATGCTCATAAATTTAAAAATGTGTGTGCAACATTGAAAAGTAGAACAACACTCAGCCGATCAAAGTTGTGCCCGAGAACCAAGTGAAAATTCTAAAACCAAGTGATGCAAGATTTTTAGCTAATGTTAAAAATCCTGTGAATGGCTTTGTCATGGGAGCCGATGGTAGAGGATAAATAATTAGCAAACTGGAATATGAAACAATAAGCACTCTCTTGGCCTAACTAGAGAGAGGCAAAGCTTGATAACAAAGGGATCCAGGCTCATAGGACAAGTATTTATCATCATCGTCATTATCATCATCGTCATCATCATCATCATCATCATCATCATTATCATCATCATCGTCATCATCATCATCGTCGTCATCATCATCATCATCATCATTATCATCATCATCATCGTCATCATCGTCATCATCATCATCATCATCGTCATTATCATCATCGTCATCATCATCATCATCATCATCATCATTATCATCATCATCGTCATCATCATCATCATCATCATCATCATCATCGTCATCATCATCATCATCGTCGTCGTCGTCGTCGTCGTTTTTTATTTTCTGTTAGTACACGCATGAAGTCACATGCTGACTGACTGATTCTGTGTGGAGCTGGTGCATGCACCAGCCCATCTGCTCTCTCTTTTGGATTCTGTTTCTTTCATTGCTTCCTCTCTCATTGCATCTGGTCTCCCTTCTCATTTTCAAATCTATCACCTCATTTCCCACTTGTGGTAGTTGATACGTTGTGTCAACTTGAGGAAGCTGGGCTGAGTTCCCCTCCCACAGGCGGATGCGGAGGGCCTGTCCTGGGGTGTGATTGGTCCCACCCTGGGGTGTGATTGATCCCACCTAGGGCCAGATGGGCCACCCCAGAATGACTCAGCACAAGAAGCGTATAAAAAGGAGTTGAGGAAGACTTTGTGCTGCCCTGCCCTGCTCTTCCGGGCTTCCTTGGAGAGGTCCTGGTCTTCGGAGGAGCTTGATGTTCACAGCCACCCCACTTCGGAGGAGCTCCGAACTTCACAGTGGAGTGCTGGTGCAGAATCTGGAAGAGAGTCTTCATGGATGCCACAGCCGCTCCTTCTCCTCTGCTCTTCACTGTTTTCTGCCACCAAGAACTGTAGCATTTGCCTTGGAGCCAGCAGAGTAGGAACTGAAACCTCCACAAACTGTGAGCTGAATAAACTTTTCCTTCCTTCATTTTGAGTGTTGCATATCTGTCCCAGCAATGAGTAAAACATAGCTAAGACACCATTGTTTCTCTTTTATTTTGCCCTGTATTTGTATTTCCATTTTCTAATATCAGAGAAAGCACGCAGCATTAAGCTTGTGTGTCTGGCTTATTTCGCTTAACTGTATGGTCTTGAGGTGCATACATTCTCCTGCCAGTAAGCCAAGCCTGTCCTACTTATGGGAGAGTGACACCCCTGCTGTGTAAACACAGTAGTTTATGTATTCATTTCATCCACTGACGTGTATGAAATTGTTGTTGCGGAAGAACAGGCCAAAATTAGGCAGAAAAATGTCAACCCAAGAAGGTAGTATTTAAAACTGTCTCATATTGGGAAAGTTTAAATATACCAATAGAATGATACAGACAAAGAAAGTCATGCCTACACATAGCACGATCATGCTAACAAGATCAAGAAATAATGTTTCAACTTACCGTCACGAGGGAAGCTTTTCAAAGTTGTGACTTACACTTTGACTTTTAGTAAGCTATGACTCCCGGAAGGGCAGGAACGTCTGCAAGATATGGAAAGAGGAAAGATAAATCAACCCAGAATTGTATAGGCAAACCAAATAATAATCAAGAATTAAAGCAAAATAAGAGAATTGACTTGCCATGAACTGGAGCTCTTTGCCACAAATTCAGTACGAAGAAACCATAACTGAAGTTCCCCCAAGCTAGTGAATAGTAAATTCTGAGGAGAGCCATAGTCTTAGGAAAGCATGAAAAGCTTCAGAAATTTTAAACAGTAGGATACATGGAAGTGTTTTTCGCTTTCAGCTTTCAAAATACATAGTACTGTTTGAGGTAAAATTATAATTTTGTCTCAGTTATAAATTGTTCGTAATATATGTCAATATGGTACATATGACCACCAGAAGAAGAAACATTGAGAATAAAAGAAACCATCCATGTGTAGGATTTCTACCTTTTATACAACAACACACAGTGGTTAGAGTCTTTAAAAAAGCTTTATTTTAATAACGTATCATGCAAGTTACTTACCTAAGAACACTATATACTATGGAAAACAACATAGAGATTTCTCGAGAAATGGAAAATAAAAATTCCACCCAAGGCATACCTCTCCTGAATATATTTCTGAAAGAATTAAATACAGCTTGCTACAGTGAGACATACATATCCATGTTTATGGCAGCACAATTTGTAAGAGCCAAGCTCTGAACATTTATTTATATATTGCTTCTGTCTCACTGTGGTTATAAATAGTTTTGAAATCCAAGGGAATATATAGTAACGTCTAGATCAAGCAATATTAATGTAAAGATCCCAAATTACAAATTATTTTAATGAAAAAATGAGCTACTTATTACTAATATAAAGGTCAATTTTTCAGGGCAGTCATAAATGAATAAGCATCTAATAAGAGAGTTTTCAAGAACTCTGTAGTAATAACAACAGGACTAAAGGTGGAAATAGATGATAGATGGAAGACTATTCAGCATAATATTAGCAAATTGAGTTCAATAACATGTACAAAAGAAATCGCCACCAAGCAAATAGAATCTATCAAGGAAGCCCAACTTCCCATTGGAAAATCAGTCAATGCGTTTTGCATTGTTAATTATTGGAAGAAGCTGAAACTGAAAGTTGGTCATATGAGAGAAGGCAGGATAAGGCCTCTGTGCCTGAAGCGGGCGTACTACCTCAGTCTTGAGCAAAGCATTCTGCCTGGGCATTGTTCACTATTGGTCAGGAGACAGCCTTGTGTTTTGTGATGCTAACTTTGCAAGAGCATAAATAAAAGCCCCTACTGTTGCGTGCGTGAGTGCGTGCGTGCATGCATGCGTGTGTGTGTGTGTGTGTGTGTGTGTGTGTGTGTGTGTGTGGTTATGGGGACATCTTTTGCCAATCAGACATGGTCCACCACCCGACCTCAGCTAATGTCTCTTTGTCTTTATTTTCTAAATCCCCTCACCATTTTCTCCCAGGGACCACCAGGAGACCAACAAATCCCTACACTTAGTAGAACAAAGGAAATCATAAGACGACTGCATAAATCATGAATATCACTGATGATTGTTTGAGTAGAAGTCACAGGTTGACATAAAATTAACATATTTGTGGGCATTATTCTAACAGTCATGGAGGATTTTTGCTATAATCTTATTAGGTACAAGTTCATTTTCTTTTAGGCTTTTAAGTTTTCCTTATTCTCTCTGTGGAAACTGAACAATACTTTTTTTTATTCTTCACATTTAATCTTCCAAATATCATAAAAGAAAATGTTTCATGGGTAAGTATTTTCTTCATATTTTAAATAGATGTTGGAAACATTTCATTGTTAAAAGAGCTAATTACTTTCATTATTTGATTATATAACTGATTAATTACCACCACCACTAGCAAGTAAGCACTTTTAATAGTAACTAAAATGATAAATGTAACAGTATGTTTTAGCTATTCATGTGTGATGATATCAGAAACTAGCTTTCTTCTAATTTCAATCCAGTTCTTGTCTTTACTTGGTGTCATCCTTTAGGAGACACCTTAATATATCAAGTTGTCCAGAAAATCAACTATGAGATCGGAGAACCTGAACCTTTTATCCACTGCTGGGTAAGTGCATAGTAAATACATAATTCCAATCTCATTTTATATCTGGTTTCTCAGTGAACAATTTGCTACTTACAAATCTTCATTCTATGAAATGTAGTTTCTATATAGTTTCGAAGGTTAAAGGCTATTGTTATACATAAAAATAGAGCAGACATTGACTAGACTGGGTACACCTGAAATCCCAGCACTCAGGAGGCTGAGAACGGGATCACTACGTGTCTGATCTATGTAGTGAGAACCTGTAGACCTTATACTAAATACACTGGAAAAAAAAAAAAAAGAAATATTGATTAAGAGCATTACGCTCTCTTCTAGAAAATTGTAGATGCTGAATATGTACAATGAATTTAAATTCTATGAGAATCTACCTTTCGTTCTACTATTATTTTATCAACACATCAGTCCACATTTTCCTATAGCCATGAGAACGTACAGAAAACTCTAATTATTCATGCTATCAATTTTTAAGGCAATCATAAATGCATAAGCACCTAATAATAGAACACTTAACAACTCTGTAGTAATAATAACAGTATTAATTGTGGAAATAGGTGATAGATTGAAAACTCTTCAGCATAATCCTAGCAAACTGAATCCAGGAACATGTATAAAGAATCAAGACTGAATACATAGAATTTGACAAAGAGGGGCAACTCCCACTGGAAAATCAGTCAGTGTGATTTACTTCCTTAACAGAATAAAGGAAGGTATAAAATGTTTTCAATAAGTCATGAAGATGAATTGAAATTAGCAGTGATTCCCAGTAAATGAGATGTCTTTGCTTCTTAACCTTTAACTGAGCTGCAGGAAAGAAACATTTCCGCCTCTCCAACCTGGAGGAGTTAAAAAAGAGTATGATATGTTGAAATGGCAGCTGAGAGGGGAAGGTGCTCGGAAGGGTGCCGCTGGTCCATAGAAAACCTCTGAATAATTAAAGATGCCTTTGAATGAAAAATTCGGGTCATGTGTAAGAATGTGTGTTCAAGCACATCGTGTCCCTAACAGTTTGCTATGGATTGGAAAATCCCATCCTTGGTATTTTCTTAATTATTATTTCTTTTCTGCCCAGCTTTAGGTTGTAAGTGTTGTGGAGACCGCTAGGTAGTATAGTACTTAACGCCAAACTCGTAAATAAGTGGGCACTGAGTAGTTCATCAATGTCCTTTTTCCTGGACACACAAGAGTCTGAAGAAGAGGAATTGGTGTTTTGTGTCATGATTTGGCAAGAAAACCTTTGTTTGGCCCTTCTGCTGTGTGTCACAAGCTGAGCTGGCGTTGCGGGTACCAAGACGCACATCAGCAGGGTTCTGGCCCAGGACTGAGAGGCAGCGGGCTGTGAGGCTCCAGGACAGCGGGGCTCTGACTGTGAGGCTCCGCTTAAGCGCGAGGCTCCTGCCCTAGACTGGGAATGATGCGCGCATCTGCTAGGACAATGGCACCAGTCGGATGGTGAAGGGAAACAGGCGAGATGTGTGCTTAGAGAGAAAGGAGACTACTGCTATCTGCAGGAAAAACAGTCTGCAAGAGATGACAACGAGCAAGAGTAGGAGGAGCGATGGAATCCGCATGTCAAAAATATCGGATTAAAGCTCCCCCAAACAGAGGGACACATGTGTTGAATTACTGAGACATTTTATAGTTATGCATATTTTCCTTTTTACCAATGATAATATGTTCCTGGACACCTCTATTTTTTGTTGTTTTTTGCATTTTGCATTTGCATGTCTACAGGGTGTTCAGGGTCTCACTACTAGATCAGACTCCTAGTGATCCGCCTGCTTACAGCCTCCCAAGAGCTGGGATGACAGACGTGCATGACCACGCTCAGTCTCCGTTCCCATCTCAGCGCGCCCTGTGGATGGGGCCAGCACACCAGGCCTGGGGATCGAACCCCTGGCCCCTGCACCCGCTTGTAAGCCCTTTAAACTGCTGCGCTATTTCGCCAGCTCTGAAAGCCATACCCTTGAATGCCTGCTTTCTTATGTTTTTTTTTTTTTTTCCACCAAAAACTTTACACCCCTAAATCACTCAGTGAATTCTGCCCTCAATATAGAAGTATGAAGTAACTAGATGTAAGCGGATGACGTAAGTGAAATTGGGTTTATGGACAGTTCTTTGAAAACACAGTTCTACAAATTCCTTTGTTAGGAAGCATCACCCTTGGTTGTGCTTCCAAAACTGCTCACGGCAACCAGAATTCCTGAGGTAATGCCACCTTGGAAGCAGCGCCTCTTCTGAGATATTTTTAAGTTTTAAATCTAATTTATAACTATGGAACGCTCTGACCTGTACGTTTTCCTTAAAGTCATTACAGATACTGCACCCTCACCTCGTAGTCCTAGACAATGGCACACAGAGGCCCACGTGCAGCCTGGTTCATCTCCTTTTGTAGTTTATTTCACTTTATTCCCTCGTGTTTCATTGCTTTGGGAGTCATGATTCTCACTTAATTTTGAATTTCAGTGAATAATAGATGAGGCTCACTGTGAAAAACTGAACCAAAATTTCCTAAAGGATATTAGAATGCCTTTCATTTGTAAATCTGAATCTTTTTATTTTCAGGAAGTTCCTTGAATCATGCATTTACTTTGTTGTCTCGTTTCTTTTGCACTTATTAGGGCTTTGCTATGCATAGTTTGCATTTCCTTTATCTGCCTGCCTTTTATTCATTTTCTTATTTTTGCTGGATATAACCTCGCTTTCTAAGGTGAGAATACTTGCGAGAAGATGCCACACACTTTACTGAATTCCAGTAGCAGTGAGAAGGAGAGAGAGAGAGAGAGAGAGAGAGAGAGAAATAGAACCTTACCATTCATCTATGCATAGACGCTGTGTTTGGGCTGTTAATTTGTCCTTTCCATCTCCCTCGCAGTTGATTATTTGCTGGCAGGAGAAGAGGAAAGGGAGAGTCTTCATTTTTCTGGCATCTATAATTGATTTCCAATAACTGGTTTTATGTCCCGCCTTTATAGGGGGTAGAATGATAAATACGACTTTTTCTACCAATGAAGGAGGAATTACCAGAGCTGGCCAGATCGCTAAGCAGATTGAAGTGCCTGCTGAGGCAGACATACAGACCAGAGTTCAATCCCTGGTGTGCTGTGCTGGCTCAGCTCGTGGGGTGAGCTGAGACGGCGATTGAGACTGGGCGTGGTGGCGCATGCCTGTAATTCCATATCTTGGGAGGCTGAAAACAGGAGGATCACCGTGAGTCCGATCTGTGTAATGAGATCCTGATGGCCCTGTACTACACATAAAAGAAGAGGAAGAAGAAGAAGAAGAAGAAGAAGAAGAAGAAGAAGAAGAAGAAGAAGAAGAAGAAGAAGAAGAAGAAGAAGAAGAAGAAGA
>PVJA010012786.1:0-51100 GCA_004027025.1 Myocastor coypus
GCCGCGGGGACCGTACGCTTCCTTGAGGGGCTCCCGCTTCCGTTCCTGCCGGGCCTCGGCTCATTATCCGCGGCTCATTATATGCGGGTGAAAAGTTTCACGGATGTCGCTGGACTCATTTGCCGGCGCGGGGGCCTTGGACACCCAGCCCGCCGCCCCCTCGTTAAACGCCGGCGCCCGGCAGACGGAAACTTCCCAGGCTCCTTCCTGCGCTCCCACGCGTCCGCGCTGCCCAGCCGAGGGCCCATCCCGGGAAGGCGCTGAGTGGAAATTAAGCAGTGGCTCGGATGTGTGTGTTTGTGTTTGTACCTATGTTGGTGCCCAGGTCCGCGATGGAGGCATTGCTGCAGGTCTGATGTAGCCCCGCCCGCCACACTCTGAGTCAGGGTCTCAGTACAGTGCAGGCTGGCATTGAACTCACCGTGTGCCTCATTATTTGCTGCAGTCCTCCCGCTTCAGCCTCTTAAATGCTGAGGTTATAGGCGTGCACCCCCACACCCAGTTTCTGTGCCTATTTGATGAACTCTGAAGTGTTCTTGTCCCTACGAGATGGGTAGAGGGGGACATTAGTTACCTAAAGAAGTCAACCAAGGCTGAAATGGCTGAAATTTTTTACTTTAGAAATGAGGAAGCCAGTCTGAAGCAGGTTAGTGACATTTGCCTTTGTGGGTTCCCTGAGCAAGTTCCTTCTGGCCTGTCCCAGAGGACATCAGTTACTTTCAAAACAAGTTCAGTGTGCACGTGCCATCTGTCCGCAACAGCTTTCTTCTGAAATAAAAGAAAACGTGAGATACCTCCTAACCTTTGTGCTTCAGATTGACAATGAAAGTGAAAATAGAACCTCAGGCTCTGAGCTCAGAAGCCTACCTGGTTGCAAATGATTAATGTGTCCACATGATCGCTGTCATCGTCATCTGGTCCAGCCTGGGAGTCTGTCATAAAAGAACAAGCTTGGCATTTAATTTAAAGTCGTTAATACATAATTAATTGTGCCAGGAACTTGCAGAACACAGGAGGAGACAAATGGTGGAGAGAACTTTGTTTTTTCACTGATTTTTGGATTTAAAGAGCTAAGTTCATTGATCTGCTCAGAAATGGATGTCAGGTGGAATCTGACATTTTGGCGGTGGGTTTGTAAACAAAGTGGGTTGTGTTGTTTGGATCAGTGGATCTTCTGAGGTGCTGGAATTTGTCTTACTGAACTTGTGGCACCCACAGCCCCTTTTCAGCACAAATCGGGTTCATGTCCAGTGGCTGGGTTTGTTTCCGCTGTGACTTATTGAGGGATGGAAGAACGAGGTTTTCTAAGTGGTTAATATTTAATTAGATCGTTCCCAGAAATAGCCAGTGAGCTGCCAGCCAGGCTTCACGGTGGAAAGGGCCCTGAGAGACTGGGCTCCTGTTTCTGGTCTCCTTTGGGACAGAAAATAGCACTTCCGCTCTGGGGACCTGCTTCCTTTGGAAGGCTCAGCCTGCCTTGACATTGACAGTGCTGCGAGGGACAGCGCAGCTGGCTTAGGAGCAAGCTCCTCCCTGCCCACCAGCCTTGTCTGTCTTCTCTTGGGTCAGAAGGAAAAGCTCCCGAGGTTGCTTTCTGGACAGGCCACGCCCTGTTTTGCACTGGCTGCTGCAAGGAGCCCTCGGGAGTGTTGGGTGAAGGCACCAGGTTTGATTTGGTGCCCTGAGCTTGTGGCTGTGGTGAGTCTCAAAGACCTGAGGTGCAGGACTGAGTGGGTGCCTGCTCCCTGCGAGTGGCCAGGAAGCTGTTCTGCCCTGTGGCGTTAGCTCTTTGGGAGAAAACCCTTCTCCAGACAGAGGGACAGAATTTTATCAGTTGCTTCTCACTGTTATTCTCTGAGTACAGGATACTACAGAATACATTGGATCTGTGTACAGAACCTGAAAGTTGGCAGTAGGGTTCAAAAAATGGGCTGTGCTTTGGGAGGCTGAGCTGGGAGGTTGCCAAGTTTGAACCTTGCCTGGGCAACTTAGTGAGACCCTGTCTCAAAATAGAAAGTGAAAAGGGTTAGTGATGCAGTTCAGTATAAAGGTCCTGAGTTCAATCCCTGGTCCTAGAAGGAGAGAAAAAGCTGATATGCCTTCAGGAAATACACTTATAGCAGGAAGACCTGATTTCTAGCCAGTGACCCTGAGCAGCTTGCATAAATCCTAAAGGCTTTCTGTGCTGTAAGGAGGCTGCTCTAGGAGTGAGTGATACTGTGCAAGAGGTTGCGTAATGGCCCCAAGTATGCTGTGTCCCAGGCCCTAGGCCTAGTGCGTGTGCTACAGTACTGGGTAAGGCGGAAACACAGATCTGAGGTGCTCAGTATCTGACTTGGAGCTGGGTAAGCTGCATGGGGAACCAGGTGGGCCCGATGGAGCCACAGGTTCTTCAGGTATGGGTGTGAATTGGCAGAGGTTGGAATGATGTAGCAGAAGACTCCACCACCCATGGATGGCTTTGAAGGATGCCACCAAAGAGTGGGGGTCATCTGTCATTTTAAGCCACTAAGCCTGCTTGTGGCAGTTTGTTGTAGCAGTCAAAGCAGAGCCAGTTCAGAGGCTGGCATTTTCCAGGTCAAGGACGTAATTGCACAGTACCCATGATGGAGACTCACAATGAGCCACAGGTGTAGCCACTAGGAGCGGAAGAGACAGGTGAAAGCAATTTCATTTGGAGCATTTGTTTGGTCCTGAGATTGAACCTGGATCTTGTGGGTTTTGTTGTTTTTTTTTTTTTAGGACGGGTCTTGCTAAATTACCCAGGTTGGGCTCCAACTTGTGATCCTCCTACTTCAGCCTCCCATGGTGTTGGGAGTGGTTATATATATGTTTTTTTTTTTCTTGTTTCAGAACCTTTGTTTATTCACTCATTTTTATGGCCGGCTCAGCCCACCCCGAGGGCAGGGCTGGTGCAACTTGTGGTGCCGGGGATCGAACCTTGGTCCCTGAAGCTGCTCAAGCTTTCCCAAGCAGGAGCTTTAGACCACTGAGCCATCCTGCCGGCCCCGGTTATATCTTTTTTATTTAATCCATTATGGCCTTTTGTTGTTGGTACTGGGACTCAAACTCAGGAGCTTGCACTGGCCAGGTAGGCACTCATAATCACTAAACATGAATGAGATTTTTTTTTTTTTTTTTGGTCTTTTGAGACAAGGTCTCCCTGTGCAGTTTAGGCTGGCCTTGAGCTCACTTTGGTAGCCCAGGCTGGTCTCGAACTCGCACTGATCCTCCTGCCTCAGCCTCCTGAGTGCTGGGATTACAGATGTGCACCACCACACCAGCTGGAATAGTTCACATGCTGCTCCACTACTGTCTCTGAAATCAGATGTGTAGTTGGCACAGCTCATGAGTCAGCTCTCAGAAGCCACACAGCCAGCTACTGCTTTCCATAGTGCAATGTCTGAAGCACCAGGGAGCTTTTAAAATGTAGTGTGCAGGCCTCAGTGGCTGACTCCGTTGGGATTGGAATTCTGCAAGTAGGTTAGGGTGCGCCTTCCCAGGCAGGTGTCCCTGACCCTGGCTATTAGCAGCAGACCGCAGGGCACAGACTGCTGTCTGGAACTTGCCCTGAGTTCCCAGGGTGAAGCATAGTGCCTCTTCCTGAACAGAGTGAATCTGCAGCAAAAGCTGTCGCTCGCCCTCCCCTGGGCTTCAAAACGTTTCCCATAATGAACGTAAATGCCCAGCCCCGAGGTGGAAGACTCCTGACCTGCATAGTGGGTGGCCACAGTCTTATGGCTGAGCCTCTGCAGGTGGTACCAGGCTGTCCCCTCCTCAGTGTCCCTAGTGGCAAGCAGAGTCCTGGTGCCCAGAGGCAAGCCAAGGCCCCTCTGCAGGGAGAGAAAAGACCAGGCCCAGCACCCCCAGGCCACCTCCTAAAGTTCTAGGTGGCCAGAGGCCCCCTCTTGCATGTCACCTTCCCAGATCTTGTCTGTGTATCCAAAACAAAGGAGTGTGCTGTTGGAGGCTCCAGGCATCTTTGCACCCCTATAGGGGACTGATGCCAGCTGAGGTTTGGGGGCTGAGCAGAACAGGCAGGAGACTAGGCTCCTGTCACTTTGCGCTCCAGTACCTCAGTTTTCTCATCTGCAAAATGGGGATACTAGCATACTCCCTCTCGCCCCCGTGGAGAGGCAGAAGATCTGTAGACATACATGAGCCTGGTGTATGGTGATATTGGATGTGTTGTATGCACAACAGAGACTGACCCTATGGGGTGCTGACCTGGGCCCCAAGTTTAGGCAGTCATAAATGGGGAGCCAAGGCTGCTGGGGACACAGTGAGGAACAGCCAACCCTGCAAGAGTCAGCCACTGTGCAAACCTTCCAGATGTTCTCCATCTGGTGGCTGCACTGCAGGGCACATCTATGGGAGGGGACTCCAGGGAGTATGGGGCCGAAGTCTCCTGGGAACTCACCCCTCACATTTGTAGTCCTGGTGGTTGAACCCAGAACCTCCTGTGTCCAAGACAAGTGTTCTCCACTGAGCTGTTTCCTCAGCTCTTTATTCTTTGTGTTGTCTCATGAATTGCGCAGCCTGATCATTAACGCTTGCTCCTCCTGCCTCAGCCTCTCGGGCAGCTGTGATTACAGGTGTGTGCCACCCACCTGGCTAGCTCTGCTCTTCTCGGTGGGAGAAGACTGCGAACTTGGCCCTGGAACCTGCTAGTGAAATGCAGGCGGCCTGAGTGGAAACCTCTGGAGTGGTGTCAGGGAAACCCAGCTGCCAGCCTGAGAGCTTGGCAGCCTAGCCCTCCCAGCTCTGCTGCCCGCCTGCCAGCTCCTGCTTAGGTGAGGACTGGCTCAGGTATCTCCCTGCTGGTGAAGCCTTCTCCCCCAGAGCTTTCCTGCAGCCTGCCTTATCGCCCCCATGTCTCACCGAGGAGCAGGAAGCAGAGGACAGACGTGAGGCTGGGCCTGCTTCAGCCCTGGTCAGCAGCCTGTCTGTCCACTGTGGCCTGACACCCTTGGGCAGGACGGCCCTCTGGTGCCATCCTTGGTCATGTGCCTGTGAGGACATAACTTAGGTCAACTGTTTTTTCTCTGATGCAAATAAACACCGCCCTCCAACTGCCACAGGCTTGTCTGCCTGGGAGTGAGTGACTCAGGCCCTGACTGGTGGGACAGACAGGTCTTTGGTGATGTCACTAGTGCCCGGGAACGAAACCGCGGGGCTGGGTCCCTGCCAGTTTCTAGAACTGGCACGGTGGGGTTGTGACTCAGGGCCAAATCTTCCTGCTCCTGCGTGTCACCACAAAGTCAGGAGCACAGATGGCAGTGGGCTGCATTGTGAATTTGTTGGTGTCCTCTAGAATGTGACATCTCCCTGGGGCTCTCTTGGACGTGTAGGCTGTCATGGTCCAGTTTCCTGGATGCAGGGCTGGGCCTCATAGGGGCAGGGACCACCAGGGGAGAGGGATGGCTGCGCAGGGCGGCCTAGCGCTTCCTTCCTGTCAGGGTAGCAGTCTGTTGTGCTGTGCACGTGGCCTGTATGGCCGTCGCAACCACAGAAGCGCTGTGTTTGCTGTCGTCAATGGCCTTTGAGGTGGTGAGAGTGTCTGAATGAGAGTGCGCTGTCCTTCAAGCCAGCCTTTGGAAGCACGGAGCAGGATGACCCGCCATGCTGCCAGCCTCTGAAGAGCGTTTCTGTCCCTGCCAAGGGCCTTGTGATAGCAGCACAAGGAGGCCTAAGTTGATTCATGCCAGGGTTGACTTTAAAAACAGAAATTGTTTTATAGCTGCTTTACCATTTAGCTCTTGTGGCTAAATTATTAGCTGGAGAAAGAGACGCCGCCTTGCAGTTAGCCTGTCCTTGGTTGGAAAGCGCTTGGCACATTCAAGTGGCCCTCTCCTGCGTGTCCAGGAAAGATTTACAGGGCTTGGGGCAGGGGCAGGCGTGGAGTCAAGCGCTTGCCCAGTGTGCCTGGGCTCAACCCCCAGCACCACGGCAAAGTCAACCAAAAATGACAGATTGCTGACTGCTAGGCATGGGGTGGGGCTGCCGCAGGGAGCCAGAGGGCACTTGGCCCTTGTGTCTGTGAGGGTTGGTCTGGGACCCCAGGAGCTCGAGTCTGTGAGCAGAATGACACAGGTTCCCATGCCAGCCCCAAGGCCCTCCGGCGCCCTGGAACCCGCAGTCTGGTAGCAGCAGCCAGCGCCGTACAAGTGCCCTGTGCATGGGCTGCCCTCCGCTGCCAGGGACTGATGACAAGGAGCCTGGCATGTGGCGCGCAGTATGCAGTTCCCAGCCCGTGTCTCCCTGGTGGGTGGCTGACCCGCAGCTGCAGAGGGGTGGGCTCTAGAGGTCACCTGTGCCTCTATTTCTGGGTTGAAGGTGGGGACAAGACTTTCCGGTGGCAGTGCTGAAAGTGGGGTTGCAGAAGATGTGAGAGAGCATTTAGCAGGCATCTGGGGGTACAGAACGGGTACTGAAGGCCTGAGCTGGGTGGCGGGGCTGGCTGGGGTGGGCTGGCTCTGGCAGAGCGCATCGAGGCTGCTTAGAGCAGTGCTGGGGCTGCTGCCCCACCGCCCTGCAGCCCGTGCCTGCCTACTGCCCAAGAAGGTTCCATGCCTCTGCAGAAATGGGGAGAGTACCCCAAGACTGCTGTAGTGCTACACACTGTCCCCAGGTGCACTCAGCCAGTGGGAGTCAGCGGAGACTACCGGCTGCCTGAGGTTTCCTCTAGCCAGGAGCCTGACAGGAGTCAGGGTGCCAGACAGCAGATGGGTACCCCCGAAATAGTCACCACTGCCCTTAGTATTCTTCTGTCCCCAGCACTGGGTTTCTGTTTTGCCCTAGAGGTCATGATCCTCGTAGGTTCCTCTGGAGGGAGCCCCGACAAGGGTCTTAGGAGACTACCTGTGTCCCTGCCCACTGGGACAGTTATGGCTCCAGGGTTGCCCAGGAGTCCTGTCCAGAGAGCACAGCAGGGCCTGGGCTTCCAGGAGCGCCTCCTTCCTGCCAAGTGAGACCCACTGGGCAGGTGGCGGCATGCTGAGCAGCAGTGTCACCAAAGTCAGGCCCTGCTGGGGCCTGTAGTCCTGAGTAGAGAGGTGTTAGGACGCCTGGCAGCAAGGACCCCATCTGAGGCCACCCTGTCACCCGGCCCACTCCTGGAATGATGCCTAGCTGCTGCCTGGGAGGGGCGGAAAGGCTGGGGTGCCCACAAACCCCCACTGTGTGAGTACTGGGCCCCCTTGTGTGGCGCCTGGCCGCCCCACACATCTGCTGCCCACACACAATGGGCCTGTGTTCTGGGCCAGCGGTGCCTGACTGCACCTCCTGCCCTCTGCGGCTGGCCCCGGCTCCCTGATCTGGAGAGGACTCCATGTGCAGGGCCCATCCAGGCAGGACCGTGCCCTATGTGATGCTGCCGTCCCAGCAGGTAGCTGAGGACGCACGTGGGGAACATGTCACTGTCCGACTAGACATGCCGAGAGAGGACCAGAGCATGCAGGGACCCTTGAAGAGCCCCTGGGCGGCAGGGCGGCAGTCTGCAGCCTCCTCACAGGATTCCTGTGGACCAGGTGGCGGTCGTCACTAGAGCCAGCTCAGGTGTCAGGCTCTGAGCTGGTTTACACAGCTGGCAGAGGACCTACTGGGCTTGTGAGGAGGCAGGAGGCAGGGCCCTCGCTGGGAGCCCCTCCCCAGAGAAGGCGGTGCCAGCCAGTGGTGGGCACTGAGGCTGTGGGGCAGGGAAGCTGGCAGACCTGGCCCAGAGCGCTGGCTTTGCCCTTGGGTAGAGGAGATGGACTCGTTACCTAATCCCCAGGCTTCAGGTTCCTCCCAAGAATGGCACCCTGTAACTCCCACACCGTGAGCAGCCGAGCAGGAAGGGCTCACGCTCAAGCTCTGCGCGAGCACCTTTGCAGTGACTCAGTGAGACCCTTTCCCAAAGTGAAAAGCAGCACTGAGGATGCAGCTCAGTGGCATAAAAGTGGAGAGGCCGTGAGCTCACTCCTCAGCACTAGAGGGAGGAGGTGGGGCCTGCTGAGGCTGGGCACTGGCCACTTTTCCCACCAGGAGGTGTCATCTGCCAGGTCTGCTGGGACTTGGTGCCACTCAGCGTGGGCTTAGCAGACACAGCACAGGCGGCTCGGTCGCGCACACTGGCTCGTGAATGACTGCAGAAGCCAGTTGTCTCCACTTAAGCAGCATGGGCTGGAGGCTCCCCTTGGCCTGTGTATGGAGGGGGCAGCGAGGGGCATAGGGGAGCCGCTGGGTGGAGGGCAGTGCATGCCTCGCTGCCCTGGGCGGCCACGGGCTTGGGTCTGTCCCTCCTGCTGAGGCGGCACTGCCCTCGGCCTGCTGCAGTGTCCCAGGCAGGAAGCCCCGAGCAGGGAGGGCTGCTCCTCAGGTGCCAGATGGTTTCCTCGCCCTCTGGGTGGGGAGGAGCTGAGTCAGGACCAGGAGCAAAGCCCCCTCCTGACAGACGGGTGACAGTCTCCTCCTGGGAGAGGGGACACTGTTGCCCTGCGTGGAAGGAGTCTAGCGGGGGAATCCAGTCTCGGGGCTCCCAAGACCTGGGAATCTCTGGGGTGAGATAGCAGGGTCACTCAGGCCACAGCACAGCCTCCCACTGTCCCTCCCAGAGCCCTGGGAAGTGCTGTGGCTCTGGCAATGGGTGTCATTGACAAGTCCCAACCAGCAGGGCCTCCGGGTGAGAGGCCCTTCCCTCATCCCAGCACCTGCCACCTGCCTGTGGGGCCCCTCCCCTCGGTGGCCCCTGGGAACCCCGTGGCATTTGACAGCTGCCCCTGTGTCCCCACAGGCCATCAGCATCAGCAAAGCCATCAACAGCCAGGAGGCCCCTGTGAAGGAGAAGCATGCCCGGCGTATCCTTGAGCGCACTCTGGGACCCAAGGCCGGGGACAACACAGGCGGGCTGCGCAGTCCTGCCCAGGCTGCGGTGGGAGCTGAGAGTGTGGGTACAACTTCTGCAGCCTTGTCTGCTGAAAACCCAGCTGCCATGACTTGGGGCAGGGGCGTGAGGACGCGGGCCACCACCTGGGTCTCTCACGTGACCGTGTTCCTGCTGTGTCCTAACCCCACGCCTGCTCCGTCCTTGTGTACGCACTTGACCTTGACCTTGTAGGCATCATTCTGGGCACACACCACGAGAAGGGGGCCTTCACCTTCTGGTCCTATGCCATTGGCCTGCCGCTGCCCAGCAGTGCCATCCTCAGCTGGAAGTTCTGCCACGTGCTGCATAAGGTTCTGCGGGATGGCCACGCCAATGTGCTGCACGACTGCCAGCGCTACCGGAGCAACATCCGGGAGATCGGGGACCTGTGGGTAGGTGTGAAGTGTCCGTGCCCCCTCTGTGGCAGGGGTTGGCCGTGGCGGGGCTGGCAAGCGTCAGAGCGGAGCCGCAGCCCTGCTCTCAGGCCTTGTGGTGCTGGGACTCGCCACCCCAGCCTGCATTTAGAGGCCCATCTGGAGGCGTGGGCCCCGGTGCTGTACAGGGGATGAGGGTTGCACTTTCTGCTGGAGCCCCAGGCCACTATAGCTGTGCTGGTCTTAGGCCCCGGACAGTGTTGGGGTCACCAGGTAGCAAGGCTGTTCTGGGACCCCTGCCTACTGCCAAGAGAGCAAGGGCTGAGACCCTGAGGGCCCCCTGCATTTTATCCTTGTTCCTGGAGGTCAGGGCCCGTAGTGTGGGAGGCAGAGCCGGGAGGACTGGGACAGCAAGCGCACATGCCTCCCGCCTCCCACCCCCCTTGTCTGCCTGCAGCACTTTCCTGAAGGGTCCAGGCAGCTGGCCTGCTGCCCTGGACAAAACGCCTCTCAGGAGAGGTCCCTGGCTAGAATGACAAGGACCAGATAAGGGGAGGCTGGAGGCAGTGGCGGAGTGCACGGAGGGGACTGTTGAATGAACAAGTGACAGCGGGGCGAGGGACCGACCCTCCTGTCTTCTGGTCTACCTGGTGCTTGGGCTCTGGGGCGTGGCCTTGGACAGCTGCCTCACTGAGCTCCGCCCCCATAGGGCCATTTGCATGATCGCTACGGGCAGCTGGTGAACGTCTACACCAAACTGCTGCTGACCAAGATCTCCTTCCATCTCAAGGTAGTTTCCTTGGGGGTTGTGGGCTGAGAACACAGGCTCTTCTCTGCGACACTGTGGTGGGTCTGTCCCGTCTGTGGCCTGTCCCCTGCCCCTCCCCAGGGTCTCTCCCCTGCCAGGCTGGGGCCTCCCTGGCTGCTCCAGGCCTGCAGAGCTGGGCAGAGCTGGTGTTGCCGGGAGCAGGCTGGGAGAGCTGTGGGCCGCCATCCTGCCCGCAGCTGAGGTCTCTCTGCAGCACCCCCAGTTTCCTGCGGGTCTGGAGGTGACAGATGAGGTGCTGGAAAAGGCAGCTGGGACCGATGTCAACAATATGTGAGTCTCCTCCGCCACTTCCCTGAGGGAGGTCTTTGAGCCCCCTCCTACACGGGGTGCTTGCACTAGGAGCACAGGCAGGAGGGGTAGAACCTGAACATTTCCCTCTTGCGCAGAGGCTCCCTGCAGCGCCCGCCCTGGGAATGGTTGGCCCTTTGCTCCAGCTCCCCTCCTTCCCTCTCTCCTTGCAGCTTCCAGCTCACTGTGGAGATGTTTGACTACATGGACTGTGAGCTAAAGCTGTCGGAATCAGGTGAGCCACAGATGCCCGGCTCTGAGAGTGGGCCACGGCTGAGTAGGAGCCCAGACCCTGGCCTCTGGCCTTTAAGGCCAGCGCTCAGTCACTGAGCTGTACCTAGCTTTTGACAGCATTCTTAAATGCAAATTGGTGATGGCAGTGTGTGCCTGTAATCTCTGGTACTTAGGAGGCTGAGGCAGGAAGATTGAACATTCAGAGCCAGCCTGGGGAACTTTGTAAGACCTTGTCTCAGAAAATACAAGGCACTGGGGGTGCAGCTCAGTGGTAGAAGAATACTTGCCTAGTATGCTTGAGGCTTGAGCTTCAAGGCTTGAGCTTCAACCCCCAGCACCACAAAACAAATCCTTAAAAGGCCCTGTCCTTCCAGGGTCCACACTTGTACTAGCAGTGGTACCTCCAAAGCCTGCTGACCCATCTGGGACACCTAGTCCTCGCAATCCTTGCAGCCTGAGAGCTTCACCCCTGAGCCATGGGGCCCTGGGGTGTGGGTGTTGGCTCTAGGTTTCTGCAGGCCACAGAGTGCTGGCAGCAGCCCTCCCCAGGAGGAGGCCTTTGGGTCTCACTGGCCACCTCTGAGTCACATAGGGTTTCCTAGCTGAGGAGCTGCTAGCAGGCAGGAAACGTGTGTGTGTGTGGAGGGACGGACCTCAGCATTCTCCAGGGCAGTGCAAAAAAAACAGATGCCATTCTATGGGAAACTGGCAGCCCTGCCCTGGGCCCTGAGCTGGTTCCAGCAGGGTTCTGTGAGCCCAGGCCAGTGCTGGGGGCACACTTGGAGGTACGCAGGGTGTGGCTCCACAGGGTGGCTGTGTACCCTGGCAAAGAAGCGCTAAGCCCAAGCCCCTCGTGGCCCATAGGCCACCAGGCAGGAGCCACTACAGAAGTGCAGGGGACCTTCAGTTCCCCACCCATGGTGACACAGATGTCTTGAGGAAGCACAAAATGAGGTCATCGGGGTGGTGCCAGGTACAGGGGTCCCTTGCAGGGCTCAGTGTGGCTGCTGAGAGATGTGTGTGACACGTACTGGCGGGGAAAGACCTGGAAACGCTGAGCTGCCGCAGGCAGGCTGCACAGTGCCATCTGTTCCTGTGTGCCACATGCTCCATGCCTCTGGGGTGGCACTAACTGGCAATGGAGGGGCCAGGAAGGGCTGCCCCTCCTCCCTATCCATGCAGAGATCTGCTCTGCAGCAAGGGGCTGCGCGTTCACTCTCTGCCCTGGCCCTCGGCCTGCTCTTTGTCCCGAAGCAGCTAGTTGCAGTTGTCCTTTGTTGATCGGGCTCTGTGTTCTGATTCACGCCTGGCTGTCAGTCTGGGACTGGGTGACGGCTGGGATCCCATAGTTCTGACCCTTTACCTCTCTAAACTTCACAATGGGTTGGAGCCGGTGGGCACCTTGCTTTGACCTTGTATGACGGGCCACCGTCACTGAGGTAGTTTGGGCAGCTGCTGGGCCAGGCCTCCAGCTGTGCTGCTCACGCACTCTCCTCCCGCCCTTTCCATGCAGTTTTCCGGCAGCTGAACACAGCCATCGCGGTGTCCCAGATGGCCTCCGGCCAGTGCCGCCTGGCCCCGCTCATCCAGGTCATCCAGGACTGCAGCCACCTGTACCACTACACAGTCAAGCTGCTGTTCAAGCTGCACTCTTGTGAGTCGCCTCGGTGCTGTCTGAATGACAGTGAGCTCTTTTTATCCATTCATGTAAAGAACAGGTTTTTATGAAAATAACCACTTTTTTTCTGAGGAGTTGAGTGGTGTAGTTTATGCGTTTATGACTGTTTTTGGCAGTAGGGATTGAGCACGGCATTGCACTGAGGTTAGTTTTTGAGACAGCAATTGCAGTTGCCCAGGCCTAGCTCAAACTTGCAGTCCTGCCTCAGCCTCCTAGCCAGCTAGGACTAGGTCACCTAGATCGTAGTCACAAATTGTGACTGTCTCAGAAAGCCTGGCTTGGGCGAGCACAGTGGCTCCTCAGCTGTTCCGCAATGTCATATAATCTGAGGAAGCGAGAATGACCAGGCACCTGTCGCTGTGGGCTGGGAAACAGTTTTGCCTCCTTGTGATGGCTCGCATGCACGTCGTGAGTGGCCTCTACTCTGGTGGATGTGCTGGGCAGGGGAGGGGAGCCCAGAGCAGGTGTGTGGAAAGGAAGCACCTCTCAACTTGTCCTACGCCCCCAGGTCTCCCAGCAGACACCCTGCAAGGCCACCGGGACCGGTTCCACGAGCAGTTCCACAGGTACCAGCGCAGGGTGGAGCTGGCCGCAGGGCTCCGTGGCTCCTCGGTGACGTGACCCCACTCCTGTCTCTGCCCGCAGCCTCCGGAACTTCTTCCGCAGAGCCTCGGACATGATCTACTTCAAGCGGCTCATCCAGATCCCCCGGCTGCCTGAGGTACCCGCACCCCACCCTTGGGCTCTGGGGGCAACGGGGGAGGGTGACTGAGCCACGCCAACCTCTGTCCCTGCAGAGTCCCCCCAATTTCCTGCGGGCCTCAGCCCTAGCTGAGCACATCAAGCCTGTGGTGGTGATCCCCGAGGAGGCCCCAGAGGACGAGGAACCTGAGAACCTCATTGAGATCAGCACCGGGCCCCCTGCTGGGGAGCCTGTGGTGAGCCCCCCAGTGCTGGTGTCCCCATGTTCTGCCCCACAATGCTGGAGCATCGGGTGGCCAGGGCAAAGGTGGGGTGGAGGTCACCATGCCTTGCTGTGCAGGTGGCTCCCGACCTCTTTGATCAGACCTTTGGACCCCCCAATGGCTCCATGAAGGACGACAGGTGAGGCTGGGGGTATGGGGTGGGGACAGCAGGCCCTGTGCGCAGGAAGCGTGAGCTCAGGACGCACCCAGGGGCCATCAGAGAGAGGTGGCTCCCGGGCGCTGGGCTTGAGTCCCAGGACCTCCATCCAGGGACCTCCAGATCGAGAGCCTGAAGAGGGAGGTGGAGCTGCTCCGTGCCGAGTTAGAGAAGATCAAGTTGGAAGTAAGGCCAGCAGCTGCAGGCGCAGGCGGAAGGGAGAGCCCAGGTGGCGCGAGCCCCACGCCTTCCCTCTTGTCACTCACAGGCCCAGCGGTATGTGGCACAGCTGAAGGCACAGGTGAACACCCTGGAGGCTGAGCTGGAGGAGCAGCGCAAGCAGAAGCAGAAAGCCCTGGTGGACAACGAGCAGCTCCGCCACGAGCTGGCCCAGCTGCGGGCCGCGCAGCAGGAGGGCGCGCGGAACCAGGGCTTGCGCGAGGAGGCTGAGAGTGCGTGCCGCGCAGGCGGCGGGGCGGGGGCGCTGGGCGGGGTCCCCACCGGGCCGACCTCAGCCTCTGTCCCGGCTGCAGGGAAGGCGAGTGCCACAGAGGCGCGCTACAGCAAGCTGAAGGAGAAGCACAGCGAGCTCATCAACACGCATGCTGAGCTGCTCAGGAAGGTGGGCACCGGCCCGCGCCGAGCCAGGCCTGAGCTGCCCGCCCTCGGGTCAAGGGCAGAGCTGAGCCTGTCTCCTGCCCTACCCTGCCCTGCAGAACGCAGACACCGCCAAGCAGCTGACAGTGACACAGCAGAGCCAGGAGGAGGTGGCACGGGTGAAGGAGCAGCTGGCCTTTCAGATGGAGCAGGTGAAGCGCGAGTCCGAGATGAAGGTATGGCCCCGGGAGCCTGGTGTTCAAGGCTACCCATCACCCCCAGCCCTAGCCCTAGTGACACTCTGTGGTGTCCTAGCTGGAGGAGCAGAGTGACCAGCTGGAGAAGCTCAAGAGGCAGCTGGAGGCCAAGGCGGGCGAGCTGGCGCATGCGCAGGAGTCCCTGAGCCGCACGGAGCAGGTGCCCTGTGGGCTGGGGGGCTGGTGTACTGGGTGAGCTGGGCCACACCAGGGTGATACGGGAGCCAAGAGCCACGCCTGGAGATCCACAGACAGGAAACAGCCCTGCTCTGAGCCCGTGGCCCCATGCCTTTACAGAGCGGGTCGGAGCTGAGCTTGCAGCTGGCTGCGCTGAGCACCGAGAAGGATGAGCTGAGCGGCACCATGCGGCAGCGGGAGGCCGAGCTGCGGGCAGCCCAGGACCTGGTGCAGGAGAAGGAGGCAGCGCTCAGCCAGGAGCGGAAGCGCAGTGCCCAGGAGAGGGCCGAGCTGCAGGGGCGGCTAGCAGAGAAGGTAGGGGCTGCCACGCCCCCTGCTGGCTCCAGATCCTCGGCACCCTCCGCTTTGCTTCCACCCCTTTGTGACCCAGGAGTGTCGCCTCCTCAGGGCCTCCCCAGGATGTCTAAGGGAAGGCTCATTACCCTGTTGAGTGTTCACTCCCTCTGCCTGCACAGGGCCAGCCCAAGCCCAGACCCAGGCTCAGCAGCCCCACCTGCTGCCTGACCAGAGCCGGCCCTGCCCAGAGGCCATGGCCGGGAATCCAGGACCCGTGTCCTGTCCTCCACAGGAGTCTCAGGAGCAGGGGTTGCGGCAGAGACTGCTGGACGAGCAGTTTGCAGTGGTCCAGGGTGCGGCTGTTGAGGCCAGGGCCATCCTGCAGGATGCCATGAGCACGCTGGATGACCCCCTGCACCTGCGCTGCACCAGTTCCCCAGGTGGGCATCTACCTCCACCTCCACCTCCACCTCGGCCTGGGAGGGGCTGCCAGCCTCACAGTCCTCTGTGCTTGCAGCCTACCTGGTGAGCAGGGCTCAGGCAGCCCTGGATGCCGTGAGCGTCCTGGAGCATGGCCACAGTCAGTACGTGGCCTCCCCAGAGGGTGAGTGTGGCCTGTAGGTCCTCTGAGGGGAGGCCTAGGGACAGCAGATGCTGCTTCAGGAAACGTCAGCACTGCGAGCACTGGGAGTGTGCAGGGGCAGGCGGCAGGGCTCTCTCTGCTCTGTGGACTGGGAGCCCAGCTGACTTGACTCTTCCACCCTCAGATGCCTCCGCCCTGGTGGCAGCCCTGACCCGATTTTCCCACCTGGCTGCAGATGCCATTGTCAACGGGGGTGCTACCTCCCACCTGGCTCCTACCGATCCTGCTGACCGTGAGTGGGGCCCAGGTGGCCGTGGCCGGGGGTGTGAGGCTTCCCTGGGCCTGTGGTGAAAGCTCACTCCTACTGTCCCTGCATAGGCCTGATGGACACCTGCCGGGAGTGCGGGGCCCGGGCACTGGAGCTCGTGGGGCAGCTGCAGGAGCGACAGGCGCTGCCCCGGGCACAGCCCAACATGGTGCGGTACCCCCTGCAGGGCATCCTCCAGCTGGGCCAGGTGAGGCCTGGCTAGGACCTGAGCGCAGGCTGTGAGTGCCTGGCACCCATCTCTGTGTTCCCCACCCCTGCACCTTCTCTGTGTGAGCCAGGGGACCATTCTGCTAGAGTGCAGTGTCCTCAGGCCCCTGGCCCCACACCCTTCCCAGACACTCGTGCAGCACAAGCCCACGTGTGGCTTTCGCCTTCCCAGGAGCTGAAACCCAAGAGTCTGGATGTGCGGCAGGAGGAACTGGGAGCGGTGGTCGACAAAGAGATGGCAGCTACGTCCGCAGCCATTGAGGATGCTGTGCGGAGGATTGAGGTGAGGCCTGGGGTCGCATTCCCCACTCTACAGCAGGAGCCCTGAGGGCAGGTGCAGCTGCATGGACCCCGCACTCAGCTGAGCACCCACAGACAGCGCTTCCCGGGGCTCCTGGGGTCCAAGCTGGGAGGGCAGGTGGGGCCTTGGGTCCCTGCCCTGACCCAGGACTGTGGCTGGCTCATGGCTATCACTGAATGCAGGACATGATGAACCAGGCCCGCCACGAGAGCTCAGGGCTGAAGCTAGAGGTGAACAAGAGGTGCGTCCTGCTCCTGCCCCTTCCGCTAGGAGTGCCCTGGTGCCACCCTTGTTCCGCTCTGGGAGGTCCCCCGGCTGCCCTGGCTCCCTGTCCTGCTGGGGCCATCCCCAAGTAGCCTCACACTTGCCTCTCTTCCCACTGCTCCCCAGGATCCTGAACTCCTGCACAGACCTGATGAAGGCAAGTGGACACTGGCACCCAGGGGAGGAGGCTCTGCGGGGATGGGGCGGGCACCCCAAGAGCCGAACTTCTTGCTCTGCAGGCTATCCGGCTCCTGGTGATGACCTCCACCAGCCTGCAGAAGGAGATCGTGGAGAGTGGCAGGGTGAGCTGGGCCACAGCCACCACACTGCTGCCAGCCAGGGATGGGGTCCTCGAGAGCACCCCCCCAACATGCAGTCGAGCCACGCACACACACGTGCACCTATGGTGCTTCCCACAGCCCTGGGAGGTGTCAGGATACATATGGGTATGGCTGGGGCTGGCTGTGTGCCCCAGACCCATGTCTCACGTGATGCCCTCTCATTGCCACCAGGGGGCAGCCACGCAACAGGAATTCTATGCCAAGAACTCGCGGTGGACAGAAGGCCTCATCTCTGCCTCTAAAGCTGTGGGCTGGGGAGCATCACAGCTGGTGTAGGTGCCCAGCTGACAGTTGGGGGGTGGCAGTGGGAGGGCAGATCCGGCTGTGAGTGGCTGCACCACCCCGCAGGGAGGCGGCAGACAGGGTGGTGCTGCACACGGGCAAGTACGAGGAGCTCATCGTCTGCTCCCATGAGATCGCGGCCAGCACCGCGCAGCTGGTGGCTGCCTCCAAGGTGAGCATGCGGCAGCCTGCGGGTGCCTGGTGTGTGGCTGTGGCTGTGGCGGCCACCTGACCCTCTCCACTCGCTCCCTTCCCCACCCAGGTGAAGGCTGACAAGCACAGCCCGTGCCTCAGCCGCCTACAGGAGTGTTCACGGGCTGTCAATGAGAGGGCCGCCGGCGTGGTGGCCTCCACCAAGTCAGGCCAGGAGCAGATCGAGGACAGAGGTGGTGCTGGGGACCCCTGGCTTCTGGGGCCAGCAGTGGGTGGCAGGTACTCAACCCCTTCTCTCCTACCCACAGACACCATGGACTTCTCTGGCCTCTCGCTCATCAAATTGAAGAAGCAGGAAATGGAGACGCAGGTGAGCAGCTCAGACGTGGCCAGGGCTCTTCCCGCTGGGGCAGTGCTGTCCTGACTGGGCCATGCGACAGGTGCGTGTGCTGGAGCTGGAGAAGACGCTGGAGGCGGAGCGCGTGCGGCTTGGGGAACTACGGAAGCAGCACTATGCTCTGGCCGGGGGCGTGGGGCCGCCTGGCGAGGAGGAGCCCAGCCGGCCCACTGCTGCCCCGCGGGGAGCCACCAAGAAGCCCCCGCTGGCCCAGAAGCCCAGCATGGCACCCAGACAGGACCAGCAGGTGCGGGGCTTCAGCACTGGGGTGGGGAGGTCGCACCACAGGCTGAGCCCCCACCCACTGATTCTCTCCTTTGACCCCACAGCTGGACAAGGATGGAGTGAGTCCTGCTCATCTCGGCAACTACTAGGCCCCGAGGGCCAGGAGGGCGGCTGGCTTCAGGCCTGGGCTGTCAAGAGGGCAGCCCAGGGCAGCGTGCCCCAGGCCTGCAGCGTGGATGGGGTTTGCCCACGGGCTGCAGGGCTACAGCTGTGCTGGGACACAGGGCCTTTTTACTGTCCAGCTTTGATCTACATTTCCAAGTGTATAGTCTGCACAGTGGAGACAGGGCCACCCCAGGGGCCTCCAAGTCGGAAGCTGTTGGTCATAGGTCGGGTCCCTGCTGGCCACTGGTGATGAGGGCACAGCCAGCAACCTGTGTGGCCAGAGTCTTCGCGGGGCACTGACCCCTTGAGGTCCTGAGGTGGCTGGGTTAAGGCCCTCTCTACTTGGACCTGGTGCTAGGGCACCCGCATTGGATGCCCCCCAGCAGGTGGCTGGTGCTGTGGGTATCAGGCAGAGAGTGCCTGAGCAGCCACAGGAGCCATGCCCGTGGGCAGCGCTGGCCCAGGGCTGCCTTGTCCTTGGCGTCCCGCTCCCAGCTGGACTATGGCCACCCCCCTACTTCCTGTTTTCCCTTTGGATCTGCTTCCTCACTCCACCCTCAAGGTGGTGGCCTCAGGCCTCTGACTTTGGTTGGAAAAGTGCCGGGGCCACTGGTCCCCGTTCTGGAGATAAGGTGGTCACCATCAGAGAGGGTCCCTGAACTACAAGCCCAGCCTTGCAGCCCCAGGTAGATTGACGTGAGTTCTGTTCCCTGTGCCTGGGGGACCAGACCTGGAGCAGAGTTGGGAGGCCAGAGTGGACAAGGCCCCCCTACTGGCCCTCACTCTTGGGGGGGCGAGGGAGCCCCCTCCTGTGCTCTGCTCAGCATTCCTGGCAATAAAGCGCACTGACTGTTGTCACCAGTGCCCAAGGAGGGACTGCATGGCTCTTCATTTGTCCAGTGACACAAAGGGCCCGTTTCAGGCCTGGACCTCTGTAATCCTACTGGGGTGACAGACCATGGGGGACCAGCCTAGGCATGCCGGCTCCCCGTAAGTCCCCCCAGCCATCAGTGCATCCACCTGTGGGCAAGGGAGCAGTGTGGTCTTAGAGGCAGTGGCCTTACCTACTTGAGGGCAGCAGTCTCGGTGTTATCAGGCACACAAGCCAGAAGAGGGCAGGCCTCACACTGCGGGCACAGGATGGGAGGGCAGCGTGCATGGGGCAGGAGTCGCGCGGCACTGACCTCGCCGGCCCCTCGTGGTACCTGCTCAGTGGGGCCTGCAGCCCTGCAGGCAGGGGCTACTGGTACAACCAGGCCTGGAAGTCACTTGCTGTAAGGCAAACTGTGGCTTCATGACTTCAAAAACCAAGGGCTGCCAAATGAAACGCTGCCAAGTGGGATGAGCCGAGCGCTCACTGACCTGGGTGGATTTGTGGCCAACCCTCAGGGACTGCTCCTCAGACAGTACACCCCACCCCCCAAAGGGCTGCCCCGCTTCTGCTCTGTGCGTCCCCTCTTCACTCACCAGTGACTGCGCCTGGAAAGGACCAGTAGAAGAGGGTGTCCTGTGAGGCCAAGCTCCGGCTACTGCTTGCCTCCTGGCAGCCACCAGGGAAAACTCGCCTGACACAAACCTGTTTGTCAGCAGCAAAGCAATTCCTCAGTCATGTCAGACATCCATCACCACAGTGTACACTGGCCAGCAGGGACCCTTAGGGCCACTAAGCCTGCCTGTGGACTTGAGCTCCGGTACGTGGCTCAGCCAGCTACAGTGGGTGCATAAGGACACGGCTCAGGCCGCACAGAGCTCACTCAGGGCTAGCAGGTACTGGAGGACACAGGCACATGGCCCTGCCCGGTAGGCAGAGTAGACAGGACCCCTGCTCTAGGTCTCCAGAGAAAGGCAACACCCTGCCAGGCCTCTTGTGTGGTGGGCTGTGCAGGCCGGGAAGGTGGCTCAGTGGTTCAAAACACCTGCTCAGGCAAGCTTAGGCAATTGCAGGGACCAGCCCCACCCCCAGGTCAGGCTGAGCCAGCCAGAACAAAGTTAAAAAAAAAAAAAAAAAAAACCAGTGAGCCAATTCCCATGACAGAGGGCAGAGCCACTCAACTCCCATCTGACCAGAGCACACTGGAGTTTCCACTGGCCAGGTGGCCAGAACCCTGGCCACAGCTGAGCACACGCATGCTTGTTGCTGGTCACTGCTGAGGGCACTGCCGTTCTGCCAAGTGGGGGAAGCAGCCTCTGGTCCCGTGGGCTGGTGTTCTGGACACAACCCGCTGCGAGCATCACCAGGTGAAGAAATGACATGACTGTTATTTAACAAGTCTTGATTTATTAAAAACAGTCCTACAACTTACAGCCACAGCACCAGTTACGGCCGTGGGTGGCAAGTATGGTTGGCCTGACTTCATGTCACACCAAGCTGCTTGGCAGTAGCTATGTGGGCTGGGTGTGGCCAACAGCACGGGTGGGCAGCAGAGGTATCCGTGGAGGATGGCACCACTCGCTGGAGAGCCACAGAACATGGCAAGCCCACCTGACTGGCACGGCAGTGAATCATCCTGTAGCTTTGTTTCTTTATAAAACAGTTACCATACAGTAGAGTTCAAGTCCAGAAAGAGGAGGGTACAGGAAGTGAGGACGAAGGCTGGTGGCCTTGCCTGTGGCCCACTGGGACAGGCTCTGACTCAGCTCTCCCGTGTCACACTGGGTGGTAGCCAGCTGGCAGCGGGTCACAGGTCAGGCTGCCTGACAGGTAACAGGATGAAGGTGGGGATAGGCCAAGCCTAGAGCGGGTGGGGCGTGGCCTGCCTTGCACCCTGGTGCCCACACACATGGCACCTACAGGAGGAGCAGGCTATGGCCCTCCTGCTCCTCGCCCCACTGAGCACCCCCACCCTGGAGTATGGCACCAGCCAGCTAGAGGCAGATGCCCTGCTGAGGGAGCCTGGTGGCCGAGGTGGCACCTCCCTCCCCACTGGCACAACAGTGCATGTGGCGAGGCCTCCAGAATCACTGAGCTCTGAACCTGGCCCGGCCTGCAGGCCAGGGCACCTGGAAGGCCTTGGCCTGGCACCAGTAAAGGTAAGGCACGGCACGGGCACCCGCACATGCAACCACGCAGCGCTGTGAAAGGAGGCTGCATTCGTTTCATCTGCAGCTCAACCTGCTCTCAACAGTATTTGCATTTTTAAGTTTCCCTGAATGATCTTGTGTCACAAGTTTTTCTTTCCCAATATAAAACAGGAAAATTACACATGTAGTAAGAACGATGGGAAGGCTCACCCCACAGACGCCTTGGGCTGACTCGCAGGACGAGCGGGGACGCAGGCCAGAGAAGCTCAGCTCTGTGGCCTCTGGACAGCAGCGGCACCCACACGGGTGGCACTGTGGCTTTGAGGTCTGAGGGGCAGGGTGATGGAGTGACCTGCCCTGGACACTGAGCCGAGGGGGTGGCCCAGTGGGCACCCCCCAGGCTGGCCAACTCCCAGCAGACCTGCAGAACACCTGCCAAGGGCAAGACACAGCAGTCTTGAAAATAACAGATACAATTAGCCATGCTTTTTAAATAAAGCTGCATGGGAGGACCAGGATGCTGACTGGGAGCAGTGGTGTTTTTCTCTCCAAATGCATGAGTTTGTCAACACTACGATACTTAGAAATCACACGCAGCACACAAACCAATGTGACGCACAGGCAGGCCAAGCCACGGCAACACAGAGCCTTGTGGCAACAACCTGGGTCTCTACTTCTACTGGCACGGACCTATGGTTCTGGAGTCCGACAGACCTGGCAGGCAGCCCAGCCTTGCCCTGCCCCACAGCCCGAGCTGGCAGCCTTGCTGCAGAAGGTGGCATGGTGGGCAGAGGGCATCTGAGGGTGGGCAGGAGCCATGCTCACTGCAGGATAAAGCCCGGCTGGTGCGGAGGCAGTCGCGGCGGGGGTCGCTGGGGCAGAGCCAGAGGGTACGGTGACACCAACTGTGCAGAAAATCCCTGCTGTGGGGGCAGGCCCACCCGCGGTGGCAGGGGCGGGCACTGTGGAGTGCAGTACGGGAGGGCCTGTCCTGAGCCCACGGCTGCAGTAAAAGGCGTGGCCAGGCGTCCCGCAGGCACCGGGGGCGGTGGCGGGGGGATGCGCCGAGGTGCCACAGAGGGGGGCACGCTAGCGTCCAGGGCAGGGTAAGGTGGCAGGGCAGTGGGCACAGCCTCAGGCACCCTGGGTGGCAGCGCGGCTGGGACCTGTGGGAGTCTCTGCCCCTTGAGCACCATCTCCTGGAGCTTCTCCACCTTCACGCGCCGCATGTGGGCCAGCTTTCGCTTGTTCTGGTAGACGTCAATGAAGGCGTCCAGGGGGAGCGCGCCATCCAGGAATTGCTCAGCCATGTTCTGGGTGAGGCAGGAGAAACCCCGTGACTGACAGGCTGGCTGCTGACAGTGAGCTCCCTCCACCGACCAGGGCACCTCCTTCCAGCACCCCTCTTTCTGGAACAGCCCCTCAGTATTTGGCTTGGCACATTCTGGTGGATGCAGCTGAGAGTAGCAGGGCCACCCCCAGGCAAAACTATGGAGGTAAGGTGGGTGGCTATGCTATAGGGTCACCTCCTCCTAAACCACAGCCATGGACCTCAGGCATGGCAGGACGCAGCCCTACAATGAAGGGTGGCCTTGAGACCTTGGTCTTCTGTCCCAGACTTGGCTGTCTCTAGCTCGGCAGCCAGAGCCCACACTCCTGGCTTCCCAGCTGGCCGCACTCTGACCACAGGCTGGCCCCAGCTTGGGTCAAACCACCTCAGTCGGCGTGTCTGGGCCCCTCTAAGGTCTAACGGTTACGGAGCAGTGCAGACCCTGGCACATGCTAGCAGCCCCAGCTCGCCCAAATGAGCAACGTCCAAACCTGATTCAACTTTGGTCTGCCACAGGCTGGCCAAGTGCCCAACTAGCCATGTCCACATGGCTGTAGCCACCAGCTGACTCACAGGCCCTATCAGGTGGCAGCTTGGGTCCTGGTGCTCACAAGGCAGGTGCTGAATCGGTGCCGTAGGATCTCCCTGTGGCTGGGTCCTGGTGGCCCTGGGACTCCCTAGCTGCTGTCTGCTCACCGCCTAGAGGGACCCCAAACCTGGAAAGGCCCCGAGCCTCCTGTGAAGCTGGCTGAGCATACCTCAGTGTCCTCCTCGATCTTGGCCCCTTCTGTTTGAAGCAGTGCCAGGAGTGTCTCCAAGGAAGCACTGCTAGACTGTTTATCTGGAAGAAATTAACAGCATGAGATGGACTGCACCCCGCCAGATGCCTTCCCACACCCCACAAAGGCATGGGAGGTTCGGGAAGCAGGGAGGAAACAGCCTTAAATTCACCACTGGAAAGAAGGTGCCCCGAGCAAACTCAGGACCAGCATCACACCCACGGCTGCCACGTGTCCTGTGGGGTGAGCTGTTCTCACACACGACAGGAAGCTTTCGCATGGCTGTGTATTCTCCACTGGGTGACAGTTCACATCACACACACACACTCACACACACACACACACACACACACAGAGCATCTGAAATGCTCACAAGCACGTAAAGCAAGCACGTAAAGCCCTGGTCCCCACCCCCAGCGAGGCCTGCCTGGCCTCCAGCACACCCAAAGTGCTACCCAGCCTTCTCCAGACACCGTGCAGACTCTATTCCCTCTCCTGTGCCACAGTGTCCCCTGACTAAATAAACACCATATGGCTTACCCACCATTCTACAGATGATGGCTGCTGCCGGAGTTAGCTATGACAAACAGAACAACATTGGGCTCGTGTGTGCTTGAAACAGGTCTTACAATATAGCTCAGCCTGGCCTGGAACTCGCATAATCCTGTCTCAGCCTCCAGACTGCTGAGATCAAATGTATGCACCACACCCAGCACACAATTTGCAGTATCAGGGATTAAACACTGAGCTATATCCCCAGCCCTCAATTCTGAGACAAGATCTACGTCACTAAATTATATCCAGGCTGGCCTTGAATTTGCGATCCTCCTGCCTCAGCCTCCCATACTGCTGAGATTACAGGTGTGCATCACCACGCCCAACTCACAAGTGAATCGTTTGATAGATACCAATGTCCATTTCTGTGGGGTGGATACTCAAGCACAAACTGCAGAATTACACGGGATATACAGTCATGTGAGTAGGCTTCACCAAGTCACTTTTCCAAGGTGGCTTTACTGATTTCTGGATGTTCGCAATTCTTACTGGCTCTGGGTGCGGCCACCAGGGCTTCCTCTTCTCCTGCTGGGGTGGGGTGTGTGGCACATTTTCATGGAAGTTACAGAGACAACCAGGGGTGATGCGCAGCAAGCGCAGGACATCGCTGTAGCCTCTCTAAAGCGCTGGCTTTCGCCCGCGTTCTCCTACTCTCACTGTCCCCGTGAAAGGCCAGAGATCTAGCGGCGAAGACACTGCCTGCCTAGCATGTGAGGCCTTGGGTTCAACCCCAGCACTATGAATCGTCGTCACACACCACCGTCTTCCTCTGGCACGGCATGGTGGGGCAGGTCTGTAATTTCAGCACCTGGAAGGCTGAGGCAGGCCAGCCTGGACTACAGAGTGAGCTTAAGGCCAACTGAAGCTGCACAGAGAAAATATGTCTCAAAAAAAAAGCTCTCGTGCCAGGCCGGCCCCAACCCCGGGGCATGCTGAGACAGTGAGCACAAGTGGGCCTGGTGGCACACACACCTGTAATCCCACCACTTGTGAGGCTAAAAACAGGGGAATCACTACGAGTCGGATCTACGTAGTAGACTCTGCCCTAAAACTAAAACAAAACAAACAAAAACTCTCAAAAGCCCTCTGGACTTTCAATAATACTCAATTTCTCCATCTTTTTACAACGACCATAAAGCAAATGTAACTACAAAATGTCCCAGTGATAAGTACACCAGTAACTTTGAGGACCAAACAGTGTTAACTCAGAAAAATGCTTTTTTCTGTTGTTTAGAAAAGAAAGACTTTTATGAATTTAAAAAGTGCTCTCTTGCGGCCAGTGAGATAGCTCAGTGGTCTAAAGAGCCTACTTAAGCAAGCTTAGGCAACTACAGGGACCATGGTTCCATCCCTGGCACCACATGCTGCCATCCATCCACACCCAGGGCAGGCTGAGCCAGCTGTAACCAAGTTAAAAAAAATAAATAAACGGAAAGTGCTCTCTTTTCTAAACTAGAAAAAAACCTTATACATCACTGTGCTACTGCAGCAGAGCCACTGTCTCAGCCTGAAATTTTCCTATAATGGTCCCCTCCTAGTAAGGCAGTAGCCTGAAAACCTATCCTTCCCCACACTGCTCTCAGAAGAGTCCCCCAAGTTACCGAGCCTGGTCTTCTTTATCTGGTAGGCTTCGAAGAGGACCTGCAGCTCCTGGTACCTCTGAGTCAAGTGCGCCTTGCGCGTGTCCAGCTGCGGCTGGTAAAGCAAGTTTCCCTCCGCCAGGCTCCGGTTACTGGCTAGCGTCATCTCTTTGCTCAGCTGTACTGTCTGCGTCTGCAAGAAAAGCCCGAGTATGTCAGCTCATGCGGTCCCTACACAGCCCGGAGCCTGCAGACTCACTGTCACCAGGCCACACCATCTTTAGGGCAGAGACTGTAACCTAGGAGTTCCTGCTTGAGTCCCACTCAGACCTGAAAGCACGAAGCCACCTGTGCCCCAACTGCCTCCAGGATGTGCTTAGTGCTGGCTCTCGGTGCAGAGGCCCTGCTGAGCGGGCCACAGCAGGGCCACTGTCTTGCCAGCAAGCGGTTATGGCCCAGGGCTGAGTTAAAGACACCACTCTGTGCAGAGCGGGTCCACTGCCCCAAGCATGCAGGCTTCCAACCTGCAGACTGGAAAGCCAAGCCAAGGCGCGCTGATAGCGCAGCCCTCGTGGTAGCCCACGGGCTCCAAGACCGTGCCATGGGCCACAGACACCCGAAACAACGCCAGACTGCTTGGAGGCGGGAGGCCACCTGCGCATGTCTCGGAGAGGAATGGCGCGAAGGTCTGCGAAACGGGGGGGGGCAACTGCAGCAGTGTATTTAGAGGAAGAAGGCAGAGGCCCGACTCGGCTCCCGCCTACCCACTCAAGGCCCTCTTCTCCAGGGCCACCTGTCTTCTGTGCTTGAGCTTCTCGAGAAGCCCGCACCACAGGGCTCTCTCTGAGGCACTCCACCATCACAGTGACCCCTCACTGGCCAGCACCCCACTGCCCGCCTGCGCTATCTCCACCGCCGCTACCCCTCTGGATTCTGGGTCCGCTCCTCCGTCCCACACCTCCCCTCAATGTGCTTGTGGAGCCTACCCCAGGACACCCGCAAGGGCAGACAGATGGCGAGCTCGGCTCAGTGCCTCCGCTGCCTTCCCTCGCCAGCCGACCGGACATGCATCGGTACGCACGGGCTAAGCCTAAGAGCTCTGCAGATCAGGCTCAGCTTAAAACTGAAAGATGGGGCCAGGGAGATAGCTCAGCAATGCAAGTACCTGCCTAGGCGAGCACAAAGACCCGAGTTCGATCTCTGGTACCTCATGCCACACCAGCCCTGACCCAGGTGTGGCCAAGCCAGCCACCGAGGACGTCATGGTGGTGCACCCCTGCAATCCCAGTGCCGGGGAGGCTGAGACAGGAGGATCACTATGAGTCTGAGCTGCGTAGTGAGGCCCTGTACCAAATACATAAAATTTAAAAAAATAAAAAATACTTGAAAAGACTGATAGAAAGGTAACCCTCCTGGATAAAATAAGACCAATCAGTAGCATGACCACTCTAACGAAAGAAAAAACACGATTCTGATCCTGAAAGGATTACGTGGTTTCCTAGTCAGAAGTACAACAAGAATATGAGCAATGGGACAGCGCAAAGGACAGGCTTCGGACATCCCTCGGGCATTCATATGCTTCCATGTGAATAAACATTAGGAATTCCACCTGGCCGCCCTGCACATACCCGGTCCAGGAGCAGGCATGGGCAGCAGGGACCCAGGCCAGGAAGAGGGTGCCAAGGGCAGGCGCAGCACCAGGGTGAGCTCGTCCAGCACCCAGGGCCCTGACCACCCTTTGACACAGATGCTGTCCTGTACTGCCCCGTCCTTCCCACCATCCCAGGCTGGGGAATAGGGCAGAAACGTCCAGGCCCACTCATCTGCAAAGCCAAGGCCACCTGGCCAGGACAGGACCAGAGCCCTGCGAGCGCCCAATGCGCCAGCTCTTGCACGAGGCTACGGCTGCGAGCGATCTGCCTGCTGCCTCTGAGGATGCCGTGAGAGGACCGTGGCGTTTTCAGCACCACCAGACTCCAGAGAGAACCCTAAGTGCCCCAGGTCCTCCCTGCATGTAGGCACCACACGCAGTCTGAGATGGGAAACACCACGCCGACTCTTGATCTTCCCGTGACCCTTTTTTCTTACTCATTAGCAGATCTTTTCAGGAAATAATTTCTTTGTGGTAAAGAAACATTTAAAAATACATTGGTTTCACTTCAGTTTCTTTTTTTCTTCTGAAGGAAAATGAGACGTGTGACCGCCAGCCACACTTGCAGCAGCGCACGTGTGCATGGAGGCATCTATGCCAGCCCTGTCCAGAGCGCTCTGGAGCAGGCCAGCCCAGCAGGGCGGGACTCTGGCCCATTCCTCCTTGCACTGGTGGCCACCACTGTGCGGGTGCAATGGGGAGGGCGGGGTTGGGGGAGGGGAGGAAATGCCCTTGTTTAAAAAAAAAAAAAAGAAAAAACTATCTTTTACTTGTCTAAGGCAGAAACATGGATACTCCTTTCTCTCTCAGAACACACTTACTTCATGTGCACATGTGTGTGTGTACACGCGCACTCGAGATCAATCCCACACAGTTCTACATGTGCCAGGCAAACACTGTACCACCAAATGACTTACCTACCCCAGTCCCTTTGAAAAAGGCTGTCATTATGGCTCAGGCTGACTTTGAACTTCTAACCCCCCCACCTCAGCCCCTGAGCAGCTCAGACTACAACTACACCACCAGGGGGCTGGAGAGATGGCTCAGCGGTCTAAAGCACCTGCTAAGGCAAGCTTAGGCAACTGCAGGGACCGTGGTTCGATCCCTAGCACCACATGCTGCGCCAGCCCCACCTCCAGGGCAGGCTCAATGGGCCATATCATAAACAAATAAATTAAAAACAACAACAACAACAAAAAACTATGCCACCAGGCTTGTTGGTTTCATCATGTATGTATTTTGGCTGGGGTAACAGATACAAATTTTCCTCTGGAGCTGGGCGTGGCGGCAGAAGGCCGTAAATCCTAGCACTCTGGAAGCTGAAGCAGGGAAATCAGGGCCCTGCTTGGGGAATTCAGTGAGACCCTGTGTCAAAAAGTGAAAAGGGCCAGGGATGCAGCTCTTTAGGAAGGACAGGACTACTAGGAAAACACTGCCAAGCCAACACAAACGCCTTCTGCTCACGCAACCGTCCAAGGGCAGGGCCAGGGCCAGGGCCAGGGATGGGACAGTGCCCGTGGCCATGCGGCAGTGCTGGGAGGACTGGGGTTTTGCCAAGGCTCTCCAAACCAGCTGCTCCAAGGGTGCCGCTCAAATCGAGCTGGCCGAGTCTAGCTCTCCTATAACTGGGGTTATGCCCACCCGGATGCCCAGGCAGACACATCTGTCTATTCCCAGAGAAATCTTGGCATGGCAGCCCCGGCCACACCTGTGCACTACCGCATAACCCTCACTAGAACAGCTGGTGACGTCACTGGGCTGCTAGCAAGGTTAATGCCAGCAAGTCTCCCCAGTACTGACGTCTGCCACGCCTGGGCCAGGCCACTTCAGCCCAGCCTGCCCCACTGCCCTGGCGGAAGGCCTAACAAACACAAGCAGACCAGCACTGCATTCAGCAAGCAGACGTCCAGGCAGACAGAGCAGGGGACCCTGCTGAAGAGACCATCCTTCCGCCCACTGTGCTCACACAGGCTCCATGGCCGGGCAGCCTCCTGCCAGCCTGTGCCCTGCCACCCACTGTGCCGTAGCCGAGGGCCTGGCACACTCAGGCCCCCCTTTCCTGAAGCACAATCCACACCACGAGTGAGGGGCACAACCGCAAGCTGAGGAAGCACATCCAGACTCTGTGGGCCCTGCAGGGGACCCCTGGCAGGGGAGGCTGGACTTCCGGCGCCCACAACGGCGGCGGGCACCTTCCTGTTGTTTTATGTTGCACAGGTCACAGTAATCTAGTGCAGCCTGGACTCCTCCCTGCCCGTGACACCCGCTTCCCGAGAGGCCCGCTCTGCCAGCCACGGCAGCAAGCTGCTTGCTTCTGCCGCTGGCTTGGTTCAGCAGTTCAGGCCCAGGCTGGGAGGAGAAGGAAATGGGGCAGCAGCTGGGCCAACCCTGCCCTGCCTTAAGGGTCCCCACTCACTCTGTGAGGAGCCCTTGAGGAAGAATCACACCTGCTACCCCAGCCCTGGGAGCTGAAGCAGAAGAATCCCAAGTTCAAGCCCAGCCTGGACAACCAACCAAGTTTGTACCGGGCAAGATCCTGCCTCAGAATGAAAGAATAAAAACAAGAAGGGGCCGGGGCTGTAGCCCGGAGCAGAGGCCCTGGGTTCATTCAATGTGTGAGCGAGAGTGGGATGTCAATCTATGAGTAACTATGAATCAAACCGCACAAGGTCGGTAAGCATCAATGGGCTGCTTCCTGACTACATGAGTGACCATGGGCCTCATCTGCCACCTTGAAGACATCAGGCCCCCAAAAAGCACAACTGTCAGACCACCCTTTCCTGTGAGTTTCAAGTGCCACAGATATCTTCGCCATACGCCCCGCCCCTCCGCATCCCAGGCGCACAGGCCACAGCCCATCAGCTAACACCAGCGCATCGCGGAGCTCCTGCAAAGAGCAGCCTCCTGCTTCATCGTAAATGACTAGGGACATGCGGCCCAATGCTCGCCGCCATGGAGCACCAAACGCTGGCTGCAGAGACCCCGGTGCTCCCAGTGCACACAGCAGTGAGGACAGCCGGGCAGGGCAAGGTCCAGGAACCACCTGAGGTGAGAGACCGCTCTAAGTCTACTTGCACACGCCACACAGCAGAGCAGTGACAGCCACGGCGATTCAGTGTGCCAACTGCATGTGTGGCCACTGTAACTCACACACTGTCACCGGCCCTGTGTTCACCACCACTCTCCTGTCTGTACAGTGAGGCAAGCCGGGCTCCAGTTCTATCTTCTACAAGACTCTAGCACATAAGCCAAGACCCACTAACTCACTGTTGCTGGCTTCAGGCACCAATCGTTATCTGTATTTCACTGCAACTTAAAACATAGTTTTTTGCTGTTGTCTATTTTTGTTTTGTATTTGACACAAGGTCACTCTAGGTAGCCCAGGCTGGCCTCCAATTCCTGCTTCAGCCTCCCAGGGGCTGGGATTACAGGTGTATCACCATGCCTGGCTCAATTCAACTTTTTAGTAAGAACATATTCAACATCATACTGTCCCACTGGTGCAGAACCTGAAAAGGTAATTAAGATCTGAAAGGTAGGGGCCCGGCGGAATGGCTCAGTGGTCTAAAGCACCTGCTTGGGAAAGCTTGGGAGGCTTCAGGGACCGCGGTTCGATCCCCGGCACCACATGCTGTGCCAGCCCTGCCCTCGGGGCGGGATGAGCCGGCCATAAAAATGAGTGAATAAATAAAGGTTCTGAAACAAGAATGAATGAATGAATGAATAAATAAATAAATAAATAAATAAATGATCTGAAAGGCACAATAGATACTGTGAAAGGGCAAGAATCTGTTCAAAAGTATGGGGGCTGACCAGACAGCTCAGCGGATTAAAAGTGTCTGCTTAGGCAGAAACAGGGACTGGGGTTCAATCTCCGGCCTGCTATGCCGGCCCCACTTCAGGGCACATTGAGAGGTGACTGAGACTGGGCACAGTGGCATGCGCACCTGTAATCCCAGTATTTGGGAAGCTTAGTAACAGGAGGATCACTGTGAGTGCAATCTATGGAGTGAGACCCTGTAACAACCAAATGCTTTAAAAAATAAAAAGCATAAAAATGATTATTTTCAAACGTAAAGCAAAAGTACACCCACAAGTATGAGCCCAGGTGCAATCTTGCACAGGTCCAACGGTTAGCAAGGCTGCCGACCTTGCGGCATCCGGACGCCCACTGTTCTTCCTCCACTTCCTCTTGCAGTGCAGCGGGACCAAGCCCAGAGCTTTGCATGTGGTAAGCAAATGCTCAGCCACTGGCCACAGCACCAACCCTCACTTCTTTTCTAAAAGTATTTTAAAGCATTGGGTGCCCTTTAACATGTGCTGATGACCTGTCAGAACTTTTTAACTCTACAGCACCATGTCACACTTACGGAAATGAACACCACAGCGGACCCTGGACTCAGGAAGGCAACTCGTCCAGAGCTCTGCTGTACCTCAGGCCAGGTATAGCAGCTGCCGGCGGCTAGGCTCAGGCTCTCCCACGTAGCCTTCAAAGCCTCTTTGCAGCACACGGACCGACTAGTGTCCTCAGACAGACACTGCACAGGATTTCCCCACTGACCCTACCCAGCAACTGGAAGCGGCCACGTTCTGGTCATAACCCAAGCTGCTCGTGCATCAGGCCAGCTGGAACTCAAGGGTTCACTGCAATTCTCTAACATACTCTACAAGTGCTGGCTTCAATTCTATATGTTTTTTTTCCCTTCCTATTTAGGTATGTGAAATACAGTTTATATTGAAAAACAAGATAAGTCGTTTTTTCCCTTTGGAGGAGGGTGTTACTGGGAACTGAACTCAGCACCCAGGGCCAGGAGGGTGCTGTGCTGCAGAGCTATATTGCCAGCCTTTTCTCGTTACTCAACTTGTGGGAGACTGAATTCGTGCTGAAGCAACACCCCTACAGGCCCAATAAGCTTGGTCTCTGGTTCAAATGACAGAAGTCATCTCAGTCTTTGGATACACTGCTGACCCCAGGGAGTCACAGCCAAGCTCTGTGACGGTCAGGGTGCCCATGGTGGCCTTGAAGACCCCGGGCTGGTTCTGCACCTATCCGGTGTAACAGTGGCCCAACGGTGTCATGGCGGCACCAAGTCCTTCTCAGCAAACCCTGCCTCCTCTGGTGAGAAGCCTGTGTCTGTTTTGATCCCGAGCTTTCCCTGTTCAGCAAAATCAAATTCCAAGTTATCTATAATACAAAGGTGAAGAAACAAGCACTAGCTTTTGTACTACTCTGCAAGTGGACAGCTTAGCCTGCACCAGACCTGAAATACAATGGGCTTCTGAGCTAGGAGGCAAGCAGACATGCTGGTGCGTGCCCGCACACACTCGGGCCAGGGCAAGGCGTGCGTCCTGCCACCCTCTTGACTACCTTCGGGACAAATTTTACCAAAGTCCCGAGGCAAGTCTAGCTTGGGTTTCACACCAAAGGTTACAAGAAAGCCCCAGTTCAGCGTCACCCAGAAGGAGCTCAGCAACTAGTCTTCACCAGTCTCCGGCTGACTTCAGGATTTCATCACTAGAAGCCATACTCCCAGAGGAGTGTTGTGAGCGACAGGTTTAATTCAGTGAAAATCTTCTGTGTCACTGAGACTTTACCAAGTTGGACTGTTTTTTGTTTTTTTAAGAATTAATTTATTATTATTTTTTTCCTTGTTTCAGAACTTTTGTTTGTTTGCTTATTTTTCTGGCTGGCTCAGCCTGCCCTCAGGGCAGGGCTGGCGCAGCATGTGGTGCTGGGGATCAAACCACAGTCCCTGCAGCCGCCCAAGCTTTCCCAAGCAGGCACTTTAGACCACTGAGCCATCCTGCCGGGCCCCAAGCTGAACTGTTTTAGCATAGCAATAAAACTAAGGATCTAAAATACAAAAGCAGCTAAGGAACTCCAGAACATCTAGAAACTGTCCTACAACACAGCTCTCTTGGGGGCCTATGTGAAACCATCCCCAAGGCTATGGCCTATGCAGGAAGAGGTCTGTGGCTGCTCAGCAGAAGTCCCGCCCGAATAACCCGCCCCACAGAAAACAGCTCACCTCCAAGACAGTTTGTTTTTAAGATGTCAAAATCAGCTGGGCGTGGTGGTGCACGCCTGTAGTCTCAGCACTTGGGAGGCTGAGGCAGGAGGATCAGTGTGAGTTCGAGACCAGCCTAGGCTACAAAAGTGAGCTCAAGGCCAGCCTGAACTGCATAGAGACCCTGTCCAAAAAGACAAAAAAAAAAAAAAAAGTCAAAATCCTTGGGACAAAACTTGCTGTCCTTAGAAAGCAGGCAGTGATGAGATCTGAACTCAATCCCTACCATATGAGGCAGTGTGTCATTCACTTTAAGGGCAAGTGACCACAGTAACGCGAAGGCCAGGCTTGCGAGGGGAGCAGTGCTGTGTGCTGATTGGCGCGCATCTGAAACCTGAGCGCACAGGAGGCTGAGGCAGGAGCACGGCTGCATATTCAAGGCCAGCCTGGCCTACAGTAGAGTAAAACTGGAAGCCATTCTGGACTTCCTAGAAGACCCTCATAAGTAAACTTAAATGAGTACCAGAATGACGAGTGCATGCCAGACACAGCAGAGCACTCCCGCATTGCTACCACTGCAGGACACTGAGGCAGTAGAATCACAGGTTCAAGTTCAATGTGGGCCACTCAGTAACTGGGAGACCCTGTCTCAAAATTAATCAACGGGCTGGGAATGTAGCTCAGCGCCAAGGCCCTGGGTTCGATTCCCAGGACTGTAACAATAACCAAGGAAATAGATAAATGAGGAAATAAAGTCATCTCAGAAGTACACAGATGTCAACTCAGTGCGAGTTCAAGACCAGCCTGGGCTACAAAAGTGAGCTCAAGGCCAGCTTGAACTGCACAGTGAGACCCTGTCTCAAAAACACCCACACACACAACAAGTACATGAATGTCACTTTTCTAGTTCTGGCAGATATAACATACCAGGTCTGTTTCTTCCCACAAGACTTAATGGCCTCATATTCAGAGAAAAAAAAATTTTCCCTATCTTTTAGACATATCTGAGTTATGTGATTAAGACAAAACAGCAGCTGCAAACAGTTCTGATACCTGGCACATGCCATAAAATGCTCTTTAAAGGACTCACTGGCCTTAGGAGGCTTAGATTCAATAGCCTCCAACATTACAAGCTTCACTGGTGGCCCACTGCAATTGCAAAACATTTGACTGTATATGTATCTGCTTCCTCTTAGTCCAAAGAGAAGTATATTCTTTTCCTTTTTTTTTCTAAGCAACATCAATAGGGAGGTGGGTCATGCCCACACACTGTACTCTGTAGAATGATTGTGAGGACAATATGCAAGATGTCAACTTTCAAAAAAAAAGAAAGGGGAAAAGAAAAAAAAAAGTAATGTTGATTTAAAAGGGATAATGTTTAATTGATCAATCTTATATACCTATATGTATTAATCTAAACTGATCTGATGATGAAAATATGTAATATAACCATTGTTAAATTTAAACAATAAAAATATTAAATTTAAAAAAAAAAAGACTCACTGGCGTGACTGCGGCAGGGGAAGGGAGAGGTGTGAGGACAGGGGAGGGCCTAGGTCCAGACAGCAGGAGCTGCCCACACCGACCCAGCTGACTGCCTTTGTCCTGATCTCCCAAAGGCAGAGGCCGGACACTCAGCCCCGCCCAGGCGTCACCCAGCAGAATCTCAGCAGTGGAGCCCGGGAGCCCCAACCCCGTGCAGCATCAGTACCCAGTGTGGTTAGCAGCTTGCACTGCTTGCTAAGAGGACATGCACAGATGACTGTTCTTTTAAGAAAACGGGTTTCTTCCACAGGATGTGGTGGCACACGCCTGTGATTCCAGCACTGGGGAGGCTGAGGCAGGAAGACTGCTTCCTTCAAGGCCAGCCTGAACTCAGGGGGTGGGGGTGGGGGACAAAAGGACATTTCCTAAGAGAAGGGCCCCTGCGAGATAGGGCGCAGCAGGCCAACGGTGTCCTCACCTCCAGCACCTAGTGCACTCGTGACCCACACCCCTCTCTTCCCAGACAACCACCTGCATTCGCTTCTCCAACCCTCTTCTCATGCCTGACGCCTCAGCTGCCCATTATTTACTAAATTTCCATGACTACCAGATAAAACCAGACGGGAAGAGGTCTGAGAAAAGAGGCCTTCTGCCTTGCTAACTACTCATGGAGGTCGGGCGAGGGGCGGCAAGGCCCGCAGCTCGGGGTGATGGAGGGCTGCAGGACCCACCCGGCGGTGCAGTGTTTCTGGTTTATTTCCATGGTCCCGGGCATGAAGCCCCTAGGAGCACTCCCACAGAGCCACAGCCCGGAGCTTGGACGACTCTCAGGTGTCCGGGCTGGGCCCACACTGGTGACCCTCCTGCTTCCTGCCTCGTGCCTACTTCCTGCTGGGAGTACAGGCGCCGTACCAGCCCAGATTTCTCATTACTGGTTTTGGGTCAGGTCCAACAAAAGCATCTGGCATTCAGTAACGGCTTATGTTTCTTCACTTTTCTCTTAATCAAAATTTCAAGACAAGCCGGGCATGGTGGCGTAGGCCTGTAATCCCAGCACTTGGGAGGCTGAGGCAGGAGGATCGGTGCGAGTTCGAGACCAGCCTGGGCTATAAAAGTGAGCTCAAGGCCAGCCTGAACTGCATAGCAAGACCCTGTCTCAAAAAGACAAAACAAATAATAATAATAATAATAATAATAAAATTCAAGACATTCACTCTGACTAGCACAGGAGAAGAACACCAAGTACAAGTTCAGCCTGGGCAGCTAGGTGAGACCTGGCCTCTGCGGATGGAGCTCAGCATGCAGCCTGGAGCAAAGGCCCCCAGAAACTGACCGGCTCATGCACAGGCTTGCTTCTTCCCTTCATCTTTGCAGATGGGATTTCACTCTGCAGCCCAGGGTGGCCTCAAACCCGCAGCAATCCTCCTGCCTCAGTCTCCGGGGTGCTGGGATGACAGGCGTGCACCCACCACACCCGGCTGTAGGCATTTTTTGGACTGTAGAAACAATTATCCAAGTGGACAACAGATTTATATTTAAGATTTTCTTTTTTTGGGTATCAGGGATCAAACTCAGGACCTTATGCTTGCCAGGCAGACACTTAAGCCACCGAGCTATCTCCCCAGCCCAAGATTGTATCTACTTTTTATTTTTTATTTTTATTTATTTATTTATTATTTTTATTCTTGTTTCAGAACCCTTGTTTGTTTATTCACTCATTTTTATGGCCGGCTCAGCCCATCCCGAGGGCAGGGCTGGTGCAGCATGTGGTGCCGGGGATCGAACTGCAGTCCCTAAAGCCACCCAAGCTTTCCCAAGCAGGTGCTTTAGACCACTGAGCCATCCCACCGGGCCCATATTTTTATTTTTATTTTTATTTTTTGCAGGACTGGGGATTGAACTCAGGCCCTTACACTTGTCAGGCCAGTGCTTATTCTACTGGGGTACCTCCCCAGCCCCAAGACTGTATCTTTAAAAAAAAAATTAAGCCGGGCGTGGTGGCTCACGCCTGTAATCCCAGCACTTGGGAGGCTGAGGCAGGAGGATTGGTGTGAGTTCGAGACCAGCCTGGGCTACAAAAGTGAGCGCAGGACCAGCCTCAACTGCATAGCGAGACCCTGTCTCAAAAAGACAAAATAAATAAATAAATAAATTAATTAATTAATTAAAAAAATTAAATTAAAATAAAATAAGTATATATATATATATATATATATATATATATATATATATATATACTGTGTCTTTTGACAACCTTGCTTTTACATTTAATATACTAGCTATAAGCTACTTTAAACCTGACTCAAAGTTAATAAGCTTAATGTTCACATGACCTCAGTTACCAGTCTTTTCAGTGGAGAACATGCTAGACAAAGGAATTAGTCAAAGGAAAATCAATTCCTCTCAATTACTTATGTTTCACAACAAGACGACAAGACTTTTATCTGTTGGATAGAATCCGTTGTCCTACCACTGTGCTACCCTGGGGACCAGGTCTGCACCATGTGAGTTTTGCCAACATATTCAAGATTTAAACTATAATAAAACTTAAAACTCATTTTTATTTTTTATTTTTATTTTTATTTTTATTTTTTTTTTGTCTTTTTGAGACAGGGTCTCGCTGTGCAGTTCAGGCTGGTTTTGAGCTCACTTTTGTAGCCCAGGCTGGTCTCGAACTCGCACCGATCCTCCTGCCTCAGCCTCCCGAGTGCTGGGATTACAGGCATGCGCCACCACGCCCGGCTTAAAACCCATTTTTTAAAAAAAAATATTTATTTATTTGGCATAGTCTTGCTTCGCAGCTTGGACTCAATACTGATCCTCCTGTCTCAGCCTCTCATAATCCCATAATCCACTGGGATTATGGCAGTGTGTCACCATGCCTGGTTTTGGCGGCTGCTTCTGTGCAGGGCCAGCATGGCACGCAGTACCAGGAATCAAACCCAGGTCCTTGCCCTTGCCAGGCAGGCACTTAGACCCTGGCCCTTAAAATTCATCTTTTTTTTTATTTATTTATTTTTTTTCTTTCTTTCTTTCTTTTTTTTTTTTTTTTTGCCTTTTTTTTTTTTTTTGAGACAGGGTCTCGGTATGCAGTTGAGGCTGGCCTTGAGTTCACTTTTGTAGCTCAGGCTGGTCTCGAACTTGCACCAATCCTCCTGCCTCAGCCTCCCGGGTGCTGGGATTACAGGCATGAGCCACCACGCCCGGCTAAAATTCATCTTTTAGAAAGGTTAAATATTGATCATTTTAACAAACTCCAAGCATGTTAGTTATAATTTATGATAACAAAAAAGGCAGTAAAGTACACAATACATAAATTATGACATTGCCACAGGATAAACTATCACAGAGCCAGGCCAGGTGTGGTGGCGCACCCCTCTAATCCCAGTCTTTGGGAGGCTGAGGCAGAAGGATCACAGTGAGTTCAAGGCCAGCCTGAACTGCACAGTGAAACTCTCACTATAAAAAGACCCCTCCTCGCCACAAAAAGGAAAGCTCACCACCATAATAAACCATTCCTTGGGAGCCAGGTGATGCCACACCACGCCTGCAACCCCAGCCACTCAGTAGGCCGTGGCAGGTAGAATACACATTCCCAGCCACCCTGGACCACTTAGCAAGATGATGTCTCAAAACAAAACAGAAGAAAGCTGAGGGCTGAGGTGTAACTCAGGCATGTATGATGCCTGCGCTCACAAAACAGCGCAGAACCAAGAGCACCATGCCTCACAATACTCTGACAGAAAGGTAGGAAAACACACTGCTTTAACAGTGCTTAACCGCTGAGTGGTGACAATAGTACTGCACACATTTTTTGCGTTCTCTAATTTTTTTTTTTTTTTTTTTTTTTTTTGTCTTTTTGAGACAGGGTCTCGCTATGCAGTTGAGGCTGGTCCTGAGCTCACTTTTGTAGCCCAGGCTGGTCTCGAACTTGCACCAATCCTCCTGCCTCAGCCTCCCCAGTGCTGGGATTACAGGCGTGAGCCACCACGCCCAGCCTAATTTTTTAATAATAAAATGTGAAAAAATATTAAAGGATGATTAGTTGGGGTCAGAAGTAAAAACACAAGCTATTTACTTGCCTGTTTTTTTTTTTTTCCTTTTCTTTTGAGTCAGGGTCTTGCTATGCAGTTCAGGCTGGCCTTGAGCTCACTTTGGTAGCCCAGGCTGGTCTCTAACTTACACTGATCCTCCTGCCTCAGCCTCCCAAAATGCTGGGGTGACAGGCATGCGCTACCACGCCCGGCCTTACTTGCCTGTTCTTAAATTCCACAGAGTAAGGTCACCTTTCCTGGACAAGACAGAACTGTCAGGAGAGTTGTCCAGGAACTACTGCACAGGTCACATGCAGCTTCCTACACATCGACCCCTGCCAGAGTAGGCCCAAGGCCCTGCCCCCAAGGTGCCCCACCAAGAGTCGAGGACCTGCTAGGTCTAAGAATATTGAATATGCACACACACAACGTCCAGGGCTCTACCATACACTCCAGGTGCGAGGGAAAAACAAGCAAGCGAGCGTGCGGCGGCCAGAAGGGAACACTCCACGCCCTGGGTCCCTGAATGTATCTGCCACAGAACCCCGGTGAGCTGCAATTAACATGCACAATGGAGAGCCCAGGCGCTTCCCTTCGTGGGTGGCTCTTCCGGCAGCACTGCTCAGGCCATCCACATCGCCCTGTTTATCCCCACAAAAACTTGATACTGCAGTTGTGTTGTTAGCAGGAGACGCGTCTTGCTGTGTTGGCCAGGCTGGCCCTGAGCTCCAGAGCCTGCTGACAGCTTCTGAACAGCTGTGACTGAAGGCGCATGGCTCCTGCAGCGTGTGGGTGCTACTGTCACCAGTGTTGTCCTAAAAATGAAGAAGCTGGCATCTAGGAAGGTCTGATACTTGCCCTAAAAGTATTCTATTCTAGTAATCAAAACTTGTCTTAATCGTGTTCAATAGCTGACTTCCCAATGTTTGTACTTTTTTTTTTTTTTTTTGTCTTTTTGAGGCAGGGTCTCACTATGCAGTTCAGCCTGGCCTTGAGCTCACTTTTGTTGCTCCGGCTGGTCTTGAACTCCCACAGATCCTCCTGCCTCAGCCTCCCAAGTAATGGGATTACAGGCGTGCGCCACCACACCCAGCTAATGTTTGTACATTTTTATACCTCTTCTTTTTCTGTCATGTATTTCCTTACAATCTTACTGGCTCTACATGTTTTCCCTACATCCTTTTAAAATGTGTTCCTGACAGACATACTGTATGACCAAGGAAGGTATTATTTGAACCAGGCAAAGTAAGACTCAGCAGGCTCTGCTTTGTCATCAAAGTCGCTATTCTGGCTCCCCAAAATTCAATTTTACTGATTTCTCTCAGCTCCTAACTGACCTGGAGGGCTAGCGTGACCCCGCCTCAATCCCTAACCCACCGGCAGCCAGAATCATTTACATAAACACAGAGTGCAACCAACCACAGTGCAGCATGGCGCATTAAATCCCAGGACTTCTGGGCTGGATGATCAAGCCCAAGCTCCTTAGCACCGGGCCTCTGAGGCCATCTGGTCCCCGCATGAGCCCGTAGAGTGCCATGTGCTCTGCTCCCTGCAGCTTGCCTGGCTGCCCCGCCCCCCACCTCACTCCACCTCACCTCTGAATGGCAGCTCCTGAGTCTCTGTCCCCTGCAGACCTCGCCCGTGCCCCAAAGGCTTGTGGGTTCCAGAGCCCCACTGGAGTGTTATAGGCTTCGCCAGCTTCTGTATGCTGACATGACCCTCATAATGAAAACTCGGGACAAGGGTCCAATCCCCAGGGAAGGGAAGAGGGAGAAGGGAGAGGGGAGAGGGGAGAGGGGAGAGGGGAGAGAGGAGAGGAGAGAGGAGAGAGGAGAAAGGAGAGAGGCACACACACGGTGGCTTACTGGTTTTACAGGCTCCATAAAGGTTGGTAAAAGAATAAACTTTGGCGAACTCAGCCACGCTTGCCAGCTGTTGTCGGGGGCAAATGTTCATCATGCTCCGAGTCCCTCCTCCATCCTAGATGCAGGGCTGTGGACGCCAACGCAGTGCCACATGGAAAGGTTTGACTTCAAAGCCACATTCTCCACAGCAGTGTCTGAAATGCTATTCAAACATCCACTTCTCATAAACAAGGTGCCTCGCAAGCCCGTGAGAAGTACTCTAAAAGCTTCCCGCTGACAGACAGCAGGCGACCTGGAGTGAAGGGGACTCTGACCACTTTCCTGTTTGCACTCTTCCTCAGGAGAAGATTCTACAGAAGACTTTCCTTGCCTTTGGGACTAGACATTCTTCCTAAAGAAGGAGGGGCTAGCTTGCTGCAGAAGGAAATAGCCCAAAGAGAACCCCTGTCTCAGCTTGCTCTCTGAATCAGGGGTCTCCATGAGGATGGAGGACAGAGAAACAAGACCGCCAGTATGGGCTTTGCACCCATCTCCATAGCAACGTTCCGCCCCAACAGTAAGATAAGAGCCAGACCTGCACCACGCAGGCCTTGGCCGGCTGGCAAGCTGAGTACACCCTCTGCACACACCCTCTGCACACATGGTGCTGTCTGCCTGGCGCTGCTCGGCTCGGCTTTCAGCCAGGACCCTGCAGTACCAGCAATGACAGCCTATCAGCTTTTCCGGAAAGCAAGGTCCTTGGGCTGGGTGGGTCTCCCTGGCACTCAGCTGTGCGGGTCTGCTGGTCACTCAGTGTGATCCATGTTGTAGCCAGGGAGAAAGGGGAACAGGAATAAGGAAAAGATAGACCAAAAGACACAAGCTGGGTCCGGTGGTGGCCTGCCTGCCTGGTTGGCAAGATGACTCTCAACACAACAGTAGGGGCATTTATTTATAGCTTTGCAAAGTTAGCATCACATGACACAAGGTTGCCTAGTGAATACTAGCTGGCACTAACCAGCCAGGGTGCTCCCCTCCGGGTGAGGTAGCTTGACTGCTGTAGGACTGAGGCCTAGGCCCGCTCTCACACATGACCAATTTCCAGCTGCCGTGGCTCTGAACGCTCAGTGGCACCTCCTTCCTTCTCCGAGGCCACCAGTGACCCCTAGTGACCTTTCACACCTCATAGATTTCAAGCAGCACTTGGAGGACAGTGCGCCCGAACTCCACTTCCTCGGGCTGCAGACATGGTGCTGCCAGGGCTCACCTAACGTTCCCTAGTGAAAGGGTGGTGGCCCTTCTCCCTCCTCCCACCAGCAACTGTCACCAGGTCCATCCTTGCAGCTGGGCACCATGCTGGATGCCAGCATGGGAAAGATGATGCCAGGATAGTACGGAGCCCCCAGAACAGTCAGGGACACAGGGAAGTGAGGGATCAAAAAACAGGAGCCAAGTGCCACAGCAGAGGTCACTGAAGAAGCCAGGGTCCACGTGCCCAGAAACATGGCCGTGGAGGAGCCCTTGGGAGGGAAAAGCTGATGAAGTCCTCCGCAGGGAAGGGATGGGCTTGGGCTAGTGCCGCACACCTTCCTAGAGCCCTAACTCGTGTCCTTTTGCAGTAGCAGGGACTGAACTCAGAGCTTTACGCCCACTAGGCAAATGCTCCGCCACTGAGCTACATCTCCAGCCCTTTTGTATTTTTTTTTTTAATTTTTACATTGTTTCATTTTCTTTCTTGTTTCAGAACTTTTGTTTATTTATCTTTATGGCCGGCTCAGCCTGCCCTGAGGGCAGGGCTGGCACAGCATGTGGTGCCAGGGATTGAACTGCGGTCCCTGCAGCCGCCTAAGCTTTCCTAAGCAGGCACTTTAGACCACTGAGCCATCCTGCCAGGCCCACCATTTTGTATTTTTGAGAGTCTTGCCACATTGCTCAAGCTGGCCTCAAACTTGTGATCCTCCTGCCTCAGCCTCCCCAATAGCTGGGATCACGCCTGGCGACTTTCTTGATTCTCCTCACACCAAAGCGGGCCGCATCTCTGCCACCAGGTGAATCTTCCTGAAGACCTGCTTCTCTGGCCCTAGCCATCAAAGCGCCGCCCATCGTGGAGCTCACACCTGGCGCTCTAGCCCTGCCACCCTCATTTGCCACTTCCTGATGTAGCAGCAGACCCCTCTGGCCAGGCCAGACAAGGGCTCCGCCACAGCCTGGCCCCTGCTCTCCTGCTTATGCCTCTGGCTTCTGCTGTCATTTCTTCCCGACTCCCAATTTCATCCATCAAAAAGCCATTTGGAGAACTGAAGGCCTGACTCAAGTTTGAGGCTAAGGCAGGAGGAAAGCCTGCGCAGCGCTTGCCCCCAGGCTGGCCAAGGGCGCAGGCGCTCCTTGCGCCCCCTGCAGGCAGCACCACGCAGTCATTTGTCTTCTCAACATGTACACACCTACCAGTCTGTGTTCCTACACCCACTCTAGCAGAAAGCACCTTCTGCAAATCGGATTCCCAACGGCAGTTATTAACACCTGACCTTTTCCATTCTCTTTTTAAAAAAATCATAGAGCATACATACAACACGACCCGTGTCAAGAGTACAGTTCTGCGGCCTCGCGGGCACTCACTGCCTTGCCACCGCCACCGCCCCTGCAGACCCCTTCCCCTTCGCGAGCTGAGGCTCGGCGGCGCCTCTCGCTCTCCCACGCGGCAGATCGGTGTGTGCAGCTGCTCTCCAGCTGCGCCTGCGACTTCACCGTGTGTGTGCTTCCTGAACAATGCCTTACTCTACGCAGCTGCTTGAGCACACGGGGACGGCAACAGCACGGGCCAATAACAAGCACTGACGAGGGTGCGCTCTGTGCTAGGTTTGCCCTTAATCTACAACACTCTACGAAGTTGGTCCTCGTCATCGCCCTTACTTCCAACAAGGAAACTGCAACTCAGTACTTGAGAAGGGTCACAGTGCTGTCAAAAGCCAGTTCTCAAGTACATGACCATACCTGCGCACAGGACTGCAATCCCAGCCCCTGGGAGGCCGAGGCAGGAGATCAGCTGTAACGTGGGGGCCAGCCTAGGCAACACTGTGACTTCGAGGCCTGCCTGCACTGCATCGGGGCACCCTGTCTCCAAAACCAAACAAGCCAATTCTGGCTCTAATGCCTGTGCCACACTGCTTGTACTACACTGCCTCCAGGAAAGACAAAAGTAGAAAGCCTGTCATCCCAGTACTCAGGAGGCTGAGACAGGAGGATCCACACGAATTTGAGGTCAGCCTTGGGCTTCATACTGAGTTCGACTCCAGCCTGAATTTATAGAAAACCTGTTCCTAACCCCTCTCAAAACAAGCAATTAAATAAAATTAAACAGACCAAGTTTCATCCACAGCAGTCTAATGGTTCTGAAAGTTTCTTATCAAGGAAACCAGCCTTTGCCAAATGCTTCCTGTGTGCTCTGCCCTTGCTCCACAGCTGAAGCAGAGTTTAAGCAACTTAAAGGTGGCCACGCAACTCTTACCTACACTGCTCCCCAAAAAACCATGATACTCTTTTAAAACAAAAATGAGGTAGAATTCCAGAAATTATTCCTAGTCATAGTAATTTTTTGCTCAATCAACAAAATTATCCACAGAAGAAAAAAAAAAACCCCGAATTACACCAGTGGAAGCTTTTACACGTACAATAATGACTGTACAGAGAGAAGCCAACTCCCAGGAGCAGACCCCCTCAGGCTTCCGGTCTTGCTGCTCAGAATCAGAGTCCCACCAGCAGTCAGCCAGCCTGCGTGTTCAGAGAGTCCCCGGATGTGAAGCCAGGCGTGAGATCTCAATAAGCCATGACTGGAGCGGCACCCCTGGGTCTCACACACAAATCACTGCCAAGAGGCCTGAAGGAAGCAGCTTCTTTCAGACCAAAGCCCCCCTTACTTTCCATAGGACAATCTGCCTTTCACACCCTCAGCATTTGCGGGTGAGGGCATTTTCAATTGCCACACTAACAAATCCAGAATTGGAATTCTCAGTGAAGTCCTTAGCATGAGCCAAACAGCATTTCCTGAGAGCACACAGAAGCAGTGACCCCGAAAGTCTACTTCAACTGCCTAATCCCCAAAGGACAGCACCCCTTAAGGGGACGCTCTGCCAGCCCAACAGGTTAATGCGGACAGATAAAGGCACACTCCAACCTCACGTAAAGTTAACTGTAAATAAAACTTTAAAATGTGCTATCCAACCCAGGTGTGGTGGTGCACACCTGTAATCCCAGTACTTGGGAGGCTGAGGCAGGAGGATTGGTGTGAGTTCGAGACCAGCCTGGGCTACAAAAGTGAGCTCAAGGCCAGCCTGAACTTCCTAATGAGACCTTGTCTCAGAAAAGACAAAAAAATAAAAATAAAATAAAATGAGCTATGCAGGGGTGCACCTGTAATCCCAATTCCTTAGGCGACTGAGGCAGGAGGACGGAAAGGTTCAGGCCAGCTTGATCTTTGCCAAGCACTTGCAAAGTGGTACCTTTGGGCCAGATGGATAGCTCAGCGGATTATAGCGCCTGTGTAGGCAGAAGCAGGGACTGGGATCTGATCTCTGGCGTGCCAGCCCTGCCCCTGGGGCACCCTGAGACAGAGATTGACTGGGCATGGTGGTGCCTATAATCCAGTGCTTGGAAGGCTGAAAACAGGAGGATCACTATGAATCCCATCTGTGCAATGAGACCCTGTAGACCCTGCACTAAACACATTCAAAAAAAAAAAAAGTGTGAGCTTTGCTAAGTATTTAGTCTTGAGTGCCAGAGGGAGACCCAGTTTCAAAAAAAGTGAAACTAAAAATAAAAATTTTGGAGCCAGCAAGATAGCTCAATGGTCTAAAGCACCTGCTTAGGCAAGCTTAGGCAAGTGCAGGGACCAAGGTTCGCTCCCTGTGTCAGTTCCACCCACAAGGCAGGCTGAGCCAGCTATAACATAAAAAAACAAATAAATAAATAAAGGTTTAAAAATAAAATAAAATAAATAAAAATTTAAACGTGTAAGAAATTTCAGCGGGAGGCTGAAGCAGGAGGATTGGTGTAAGTTCAAGACCAGCCTGGGCTACAAAAGTGAGCTCAAAGCCAGCCTGAACTGCACAGTGAGACCCTATCTCAAAAAGACAAAAAAAAAAAAGAAGGAAATTTCAGCCCACTGGAAAAGGACACAGAGCAGCAAGGCCAGGACGGATGTTACTCCACGTAGCAAGCGGGGCAGCACCAGGAGAAAAAGGGAAAGCTGCCCACAAAATGCCCGTGCGTTGGTTCCAGCACCAGGGTCTCGGGCCCGGACCCGAGCACCACAATTACAGCAGTGTGCAGGAGGCACAATGTGAAGCCTCAGGTCAGCCGGACAGCAAATTGCTTCAAAGCCCAGCCACGCTTTCCAGCTACCACAAAATATCCCCTCAGGCTTGACGAAGCTTTACTGTACAATTTAGAACACTTCCTTCTGCCAAGGAGGGGGAAAAAAAAAAGCCTTCGGTTAAGCCGGTTTGGGCTCTGCAAAAGCCTCTTCCCCCCAGACCGACTGAGACACACAGCCATTGTCACCAGAGAACTGTAAAATGTTTCCTAGGCTAAATGGCCAGAGAACTGTAAAATGTTTCCTAGGCTAAATGGCCAATCAAAACTCATTTCAAAGGCCTAAGTACCTGCCTGGCAAGTGCAAGGTCCTAGTTGGACCCTCAGTACCAAAGGAAAAAAAAAAAAAGCACTCAAATGTGCGAGATGAGACCTAATGAATTTTTCAGGATGCAGCATTAACAACTGCCAGTAATCTTTCAAAGACAAAACTTTAAGTCCTCACTAGCAACCTCTTTTTGTGGTCATGAGGCCCGAACTCAGGCCCCTTACAGTACACTACAGCCCATCTTTTGTGTGTGTGTGTGTGTGTGTGTGAGAGAGAGAGAGAGAGAGAGAGAGAGAGGGTCTCACTTATCCATGAAACTGCCTGGGGTAGGCTGTAACTTGTAACGCTCCCGCCCCATCCTCCAAGAATGCCCGAGGCATTACCTAGCACGCCACCACACCCAGCTGCAATTACTCCCAGGTGAGTGAGCACTAACTGCAGCTGTGGTCTCACCTGATCCTCCCATCAACTGTAAACGTCACTCCCCTCTCACCCTCTTCACTGTGGTGCCCAGAAAGCAAGGTGACCACCTGGATGGGCCAAGCCTCGTCCACGAGGCGGAGTTTCAGAGCCCGAATGACCACCAATACCTTATCACAAATGTCCACTTGGTCAAGAGTCAACAGTTCGCAAAATACTTCCTTCTTCCTCTTAAAGCCACCTCCAAACCAAACCTACACAAGCCATTCCCACCTGTGTGAAACCACAACGGCCAAAAACTTGGGCTGTTTTTCTTTTTACCCATCCCTTCAGTAACGCACCACACACAACCTGGTCGGCAGGATTTCCCAAGCGTGACCCTGCCCAGGTGAGCAGCCTTCGGTTCTTTGGCAAGTTCCGTTTCCTGCTTTTATTTCATTTTTAGTTTCCTGGTTTTAAGAGCACTACACCCAAGAGAACAAACTCATGTTGAGTAATTTAAATATTGGGTCTAATCAAGTGGACTCCTAAATATTTCTCTAAGGTTTTTTTCCTAGCAAAGTCACTTTTACTTAAAAAAAGAAAGTCCTTCTAGATTAATTGACCTTACTCTATGATAACCTCTAGGTCCCTAAGGGAGGAAACTGAGAGAGGCGATCCCTAACATCTGCGGATTTACCAGAGTAAAACACCCATTCGCTACTCTTCCCTCCACTATAAAGTAGTTTATTTCTATTAAGATGCCACCAATAAAACTATCAACTCTGTTCTTACTGAACCACAATAGCCACCTGTTACAAAGTAACTCGCAGGCACTTACACATGAGAAAAATACACCTATCATTTTATTATTCAGCTAAAAAGGTGCCCCGCTGACAACCAACCACGGCAACGGAAAAGCCGAGAAACTAAGCAAAGATTTTCTTTCTTTGGAGACATCAAACTCTCATTCAGTCAAGAAAGATGGATTTTGTCACTTATTCTCTAAAATGGAAAAGTGCCACATGGGGGACATAAATAGAGTAAACTGCATCTAGGAGCAACGTGCTGTGTGCCAAGTTACAAAGCCTGTGAACACAAGGGGTGGATTAATGGAAAGGCTGATACCATCTTGCTACAGTGGCCTCTCTGTGGCTCCACACAATGATCTGTTGAGGGCTTTCCAGGGATTTTGAATATGCAACCTCCATACAAGCTCCCCTTTTAAGGGGGCTGGCTCAGGGCTGAACAATTCCTCCAGGGAAAGAAAGCCAAGAGCCCCCACACGGGCTTAGGGGTGAGCAGCTTGAGTTGTAGGCGTGGGAAGAGCTGGATGAGTCTGGGCCCACCTGCCTGCTGGAGACCCAGAGACTCGGACTTTCGGAGAGACCCAAGGGGCGGGAGAACCCAAAAGAAGGAAGTTTGTACCGCTAATCTACAAGGGAGAAGTCAGTCATCCCTGAGCAAACCCCAAGCGAAGAGTGGGGGAAGAAACCCAGAACAGCCGGACGTAGGGCTCCCAGAAGTGGGCTGACCCTTGACCGTCATCTAAGAGGTGGGCTTGGGGGGGGGGGAGACGTCCAGTTCTCATTTTATCTCCCCCGCTCACACACAAAAAGCTTCAGAAGTGCAGGGAGGGAGGACCCTGGGGGCAAAGCCAGGCAGCCAGCCAGCCAGCAGGGAGCTCGCATACTCCCTTCTTCCTAGAGAGAAGGGACGCATCGTGGAAAAAAGGACCCCGCTGCCACCCACGGGATTGAGCCAAAGCCGTCCTGGGGGACCTCTGCTCAGCTGCTCGCTCTCCGGTGGGAAGGCCCGCTGCAGGGGCGCTCCTAGCATACAGACCCTTCCCACCTCCCCCTACAGCCCGTGTTGGACTCCACGGTCGATTCTGGGCCTCCCAAGCCCATTTGACAACTCACTCGCCCTCGGCCCGCACCCTGCTCGTCCACTTAACCTCACGAAACCTACTTTCAGACTGCCCGGGACGCCGCACCGCTTCCCTCCTGCCACCCCAAATCGTCACCGCCACTCGGACCAGCCCGTTCCGCCGCCTCCCAATCCAATCTCGGTTCCCTCAATTCCTCCGCACGTCCCCGCCTCCGCTTCCGCCGCAGCCCCAGAGTTCCCACACCCCTACGGCAGGTCCAGACTCCCCGCTTTACACCCGCCGTGGGTCCTCGGGACGCCTTTTCCTGCCTGAGCTCCCACGAACCCCGACTCGACTCCCCCGTCGCCTGAGACCCGTGAAGGCCACGAGGTCCCGAACACCGCCCCGAGCGCCCCCACTGCCCATCAGGTCCCCTCGATACCACTCGAGCACCACGGTCGCCTCCGCCCAGGGCCACCGCTCGACGCGCGCACCCCGCTGGGCCCCAGGGCCGCCGCCCCGCGCCCCGAGTTCACCTCCTCCATCTTCTGCACCATCTCCGCCAGCTGGCCCTCATCCTCCAGCAGCTCGTTGAGCTGCACCAGCGAAAGCCCGGCGAACCGAGCTTCGCCCGCAGGGCCCGCCATCCTCGCGTCTCGGCTGCAGCGGCCGCCGCTCCGGCCGCCTGCCTCCGCCGACCGGAAGCACCGCCCTCAAGCCCGCCCCCCACGGGGGGGGCAGGTGACGCCAGCCGCTGGGCGTGACGTCATCCTCAAGCGGCTAGGCGGGCGGACGTGACATAGCGGGCGGCTGGGGCTGGCTGGAGGTGTGCGGCGCTGTGTCTGGGAGTCTGAGGTTTTAGAAGGCTGGGAAAAGGGTCTGGGGTCTCGCTCATGAGGTGTAACTTGGCCGTGACATCACAGCAACGTGGGAGAGTTATCCATGACATCACAAGGGCCTTGTTTGGTACTAGGAATCGCACTCAGGACCTTGCAGTTACTAGGCAGGTGCTGTGCCACTGAAAGAATCATTAGCCAGGCGTGGTGGCACACGCCTGTAATCCCAGCACTTGGGAGGCTGAGGCAGGAGGATCACTGTGAGTTCGAGACCAGCCTGGGCTACAAAAGTGAGCTCAAGGCCAGACTGAACAGCATAATGAGACCCTGTCTCAAAAAAAGACAAAAATAAATAAAACCAAAAAATTGACTCAAAAAAAAGAATTGTAAACAAGCTGGGCGTGGTGGCGCACCCTTGTAAACCCAGCACTTGGGAGGCTGAGGCAGAAGGATCAGTGCGAGTTTGAGACCAGCTTAGGCTGCAAAAGTGAGCTCAAGGCCAGCCTGAACTGCATAGTGAGGCCCTGTCTCAAAAAGACAAAAAAGAAAAAAAAAAAAAAGAAAAAAATAGTTGTTAAGGGCCAGGGAGATAGCACCGTAGCACAAGTACCTGCCTGGCAAGTGCAAGGTTATGAGTTCAAACCTTGATCCCAGAAAAAAAAAAAAAAAAAACTTGTTAAAATCGATGTGAGTTGGGTGGGCCAGATAGCTCAGCAGACTAAAGCACCTCTTAGGCAGTTGCAGGGACAGGGGTTTGATCCACAGCATGCTGAGACAGCAACCAAGACTGGGCATAGTGGCGCACCTGTAAACCCAGCGCTTAGGAGACTGAAAACAGGATCACTACAAGTCCGAGAGACCCTGTACTAAATACATTTTTTTAAAATTTTTGTTTGTTTGTTTTTATTTATTTATTTTTATGGCTGGCTCAGCCTCAGGGCTGGCGCAACATGTGGTGCCGGGGATCGAACCATGGTCCCTGAAGCAGCCTGCAGGCGCTTTAGACCACTGAGCCATCCTGCCAGGCCCACTAAATACATTAAAAAGAAAAAAAAAGTATGACATAGGCATTGGGTTATGACCCCCTCCTACATGGAGCTAACAGATAGGGGCCCAAACAAATGCAAGGAACAGAAAATAGGAAACAGATGCTCAACTAAGAAGAAGAAGTCCTCCTTTAGGGAGCGCCATGACAAGAGGAGCCCCTCAGAGGGCATCTGCGGCAGGTTGTAGAATGGGAAGGGTGGGCGGGCCACCGTCCTTGAAGGAAGCTTAAGGCAGCAAGTCTGGCATGCGCAAAGGCCCTGGGACGGGACTATCTCAGTACAATGGCGGAAGTGTGGAAGCTGGCGTGGCTGGAGCCCACGTCTAGGACCCAGGAGAGTGGCTATGCACCACCTCCCGGAGGGTGCCCCAACATCCTTGAGCCCTGCTATGCTTGGAGAACAAGCTGCCCAGGCCCCTGGGTGCACAGAAGCCTCTGGAGACCCAGGAGGCTGGGAACTCATCCTGCTTTGGGCATGCTGCAGTTCTGGGTGGAAGAAAATAAAGGCTGAAGCTAACCACAGTGGCACCCTCATATTACACACAGGGAAACTGAGGCCCTGCAGGAGGAAGTATTTTTTCTCCCCAGATCAACTCATTGGCAGGTCTTCTGGCTCCTTGCCCTCCTGGCCCGGGATCCGCCGTGCTGGCATTGCCACACACTCGTGTCATTGAATAACTCAGCACTCAACACAGTCAGGGCATTCAGCGAGCACCCATGGGCTGACTGACGGGCTTTGTGTGTCCAGACAACGCATCTCGACGCCATCCGCAGGACAGAAGCCCTGAATGTGACTGCCCATCCGTGCAGCTGGGCTCCACTGGCCCCGGGTCCGCCCAGCTCCTTGGACTAAGGAGGTATAACTGTAGAAAAAGGAAATTTATAATAAAAGGAAAGTCATACTATCTGTAAGCAAAAAAGTTTCTTTTACATCCAAAAGGCACTCTTTGTTTTCTTTTATCTCCTTCCTTTTTTTTTCTATTTTGAGATAGAATCTAGGGCTGGCAAGATGACTTAGTGAGCC
>PVJA010012787.1:0-51067 GCA_004027025.1 Myocastor coypus
ATATACTATTAATATTTAGTACTATTCAATATTAATTTTAAAGTGCTATTTTTCTATAACAACAAAAAGGTATACCAGAAGGTATTTACCACCATTTCAAAAAGGAAAAAAGAATATGTTTTCAATTTTTTCTGCACTGAAATTTCTATATGACTTAAGCATTTAGGTTTTCATGCGAAGACACCAGTTATGCCCAGCGGCCTAAGTCCTTGTTGTTGGACCAGTGAGCTGCTGGTGCCAGCTGCGAGCACCAGAGGGAGGGGACGGGGGCTGTGCCTACCCTCTCAGGCCACCAGAGGCAGTGAGGGAAAGGGCCTCACAGAGGACAGGGAGATAAGCACTGCCCATGCTCAAGTTTTACAGAATTAAACAACAAAACATTGAGAATTAGACCCTGTGAGATTAAAGGCAAAGACAAAACAAACAAACAAACAAAAAACACCCAACCCAATTCCAGGGACAATATTTCTGTCAGAGAAGGGTAAAAAAGGAACATGAAGCAAGAAACTGATACAGGAAGTTATTTATGCCAATTAACTCTGAATCCTTATTTTCACAACCAACAGGCAAAGAAATCATCCTAGAAAGCCTCAGCTTCTTTTTGCTAATTATCAGTCTTTTCCAATCCTGATTTTCTGAGAAACTAAGCCAGCAGTAACTTGTGGATCAGGTCAGGCAAGGAAGATCAACACGGACCATGCAAAAGGGCCACTGAGCACCACAGGAGGAGGCCTCACCATGGGGCCTCAGAGTGACGCAGGCTGTGCAGGCATCACTGAGCCCACTGCCCGGGCACTGCAGCCCCTGTGCAGCTTAGGTCCCCGGTGACCCCGTCCTATAGGGGCCAGGTCTCCTGGCATTTTATTGGCCTTTCTACAATCCATCCTCTATCTCACCAGAACGATTTTTCAACAGCACAAACATCTCATCTGGTCCCATCCTCCTGAAGCATCTTGGCTGCCTAGAGCTTTCAGAGGAAGTTCAAATACCTTGCTTTAGATAAATGAAATCAACATGGCACACATGGCAGTCATAACGTAGTGTCACAACTCCCCACTGCCACTCTCAGCATAACAGTGACAAAATGTACACAGAAAAGACTAAGGGGAGGGTTTGTGTAGGACTGACCCCGAGCGGGAGAGGTGACTGTAGCACAAAAAGAGTGGAGCTGAAGCTGCCTGCAGGCCTATAGGAGCTCCAGGGTGTAGCTGGTGGAGCCTCGTAACAGGGAACAGTGCTTCACAGGGGCTGAGGCAGACGCCCTCACTCCATGATGGGAGATAAAGAATGCTGCTTCTGACAGCTTGAGAGCCTGAGTTTTCAAAGGTTTTATGGATACAAACTTGAGATTGGCATCTTCCTATAGCATTAACTGGTCCTGAACTCCTGGGCTCAAGCAGTCCTTTGTTTGCTTCTAAGTAGCTGTAACTATAGCCATGCACTACTACTGTACCTGGCTTTTTATCACCAAACTAGGTGTCTAAGAACAAAAGCAAGTGGCCTTAAAGCTGCAGGTGAGCATCTCCTCTGAGAGGCCTGGTCCCCATGCAGGAACAAACTCCTTAGATTTCCAAGATCACTGCTGGGCGGAAACTCTAAACCTCCAGTGTGGAGTTGGCTCCATACTCAATTATCCCACACTGAGCTCCCAGTGACCATAGCGTCTTTACGCTGCACCTGGCACCAAACAAGGACTGCTCGCTTGGTATGTGAGAAACGGCACATTTCCATTGATAATGGCACCACCTTGTTCTTCCAGGACTATGATGACCCAGGACCCTGGCCTAAGGGCAGGGGCAGGGCAAGTTGGCCTAAGACATTTGCAAATCATCTTTCTTCCCTTTGGTACTAATAACTGACCCATGAGCATGCCAGGCAAGCTTTGAGCTATACACTGCTCATAAACCAAAAATTTAAAAAGAATTATTAATAATGTTAAGAATAAGAAGCCGGGCATGGTGGCGCACGCCTGTAATCCCAGCACTCGGGAGGCTGAGGCAGGAGGATCAGTGCGAGTTCGAGACCAGCCTGGGCTACAAAAGTGAGCTCAAGGCCAGCCTCAACTGCGTAGCGAGACCCTGTCTCAAAAAGCCAAAAAGAAAAAAAGAATAAGAACCAATAAAACCTATGACTAAGGAAGAACTTACCCAGATGAAATGAAAAATAAGGTAACATCATGAATATGTCTTAAAAACATGTCTCTTTAACACCGACTTTAAACTGCATCTCAAAGGATCAGGGGCAAAGGAACATGAACTAAAAATAAGAAAGCCATCTTTTAAAATAGGCCGAAATGAAAGTGGAACAGATTTCAAAGATTCGAATGTATGTCTGGAAATCACATAGCTAACAAAAATCACCAAAATGAAGATGGAAGAAAGGTACACAAATATGTATAAAATACAATAGAAGCTACACAGCAAGGACACATGCCGAAAGAACTGGCCCATGTGGAGAGGACTCCCATCCCCTCCAACCCTGAGCACACCTGGGATGCTGACAAAACATACACAATACAGGAAAAGAAGGATAAGGCAAGGGAGGATGGCCGGAGAGGAAACAAAACAGAGCCGACAGCACTTACCAGTCTTAAAACCTAGGCTGGGGCAAGCCAAAATCTGCACCTGGCACCAAGCAAGGACTGCTCGCTTGGTATGTGAGAAACGGCACATTTCCATTGATAATGGCACCACCTTGTTCTTCCGGGACTATGATGACCAAAGCTCAGCTTGATACACTGGCACATTTATGACAGCTTGAAAAATGGCCCTAGGAAACGTGTGAGTACCTGTAATTTCAAGTTTTAACATTTCCTTTATATAAAAGTACTCCATTTCCTTTAGGGTTTATTACAATAAGAGGAAGTCTTGATTCATAGGTAAACTGTAAATAACGGTTTTCTGACTGGAAAAATGGTGTTCACTGGGACTCTGTTAAAGATGGTTACCTGCTTCCCTTACCTGAAATACTATGGTTCTCCACAGATTAACTATCTGGGGAGGTGCCAGTGAAGCTTGGATGGGTGTAACATCAAATGATGTACCTCATCATTGCCAGGCACTGATACACTGTATAACAGACAAAATGGTGAAGCTTCTTGTTTCAGTGACTGTTCTGTCGTTGCTGGGACAAATACCTGACACACAAGCTTAGGGGAGGAAAGGTTTATTCAGCTCACAGTTCCTGGTGGTTTCAAGACGCTGCTCCCGCTTTATAGGGACTGGAGGCAAGGCTGAGGCACTGCCATGCCCAGGATGATCGGCTCCATGCTTCCACGTGAAACCACCGCCTGGTGTGTGTGTGTGGAGGGGGGGGCACTCTGACAGCGGTTGCTGTCAGTTTAAGGGTTAGTGCCTGTCTTGGCCATGCTTCCTCCAGCCCCGCCCCTCAAACCAGTGCTTGACAGTCCTGTCCCTTGAACCTTGCCCTTGACAGCCCCATGATTTACATGAGGCTTTGGGGGGACAACTGGATACAAACCATAACACTTCTAAACCCGGCATGTACAATGATCCAGAACTTCCACTGAAACGAAATTTCGGCCACTCGATTTTGCTTTCTCTATAGAATCTATAGTCTTTCACTACCTTGATGAGAGCAAAGACTAGATGAAAAGTTAAAAGCCCAGCGGTATAATGCACACCTATAATCCCAGCTACTTGGTAGGCTACAGCCACAGGGTTACAATTTTAAAGTCAGCCTGGGCAATTTTAGTGAGACTTTCTCTCAAAATAAAAATTTTACCAGGGGACAAAGCACTTGCCTAGCATATTCAAGGACTTGGGTTTGGACCTGTAGGGCTAGGGGGACACATACGTGAACACAGACACAGACAGAAAGACAGAGGGGCAGAGAGACAAAGACAGAGAAAAGCCAAAAAGGGAATAGAGGAGGGAGGGATTGAGAAATGTATTAAATTCTTAAACTCCTAAGGATGCAGTGCTACAAAATCACAAAGTTTAATCCACAGCTTATCTGAAAGCTTCCACATGAAGGCTGAATTTACATGAATGGAAACTACAACATAAAAACAAAACACAGGAATAGGAATGACCTCTGAGACCACCGAAATCACAATGACTATAAATCTTGGTCACAAAGCTTAGATCTTGCTATTACTTTTGCTTATCTCTCTCTCCTTGCTATTAATTTAATGGCCTGGGGAGCTGTCAGGGGCATCTGGGTAAAGCAATTTCGCCTTTCATGATACTCTCTAGCCCCCACTTAAACCTTTTCTAGCTTTAAGCTTCACATGAGGGTCAGGACCACGAGCAGTGGGTAAGATGAGGATGGAGACTAAGCAGAGCAGCGTACACTGAGGCTTTGCAGAGCACGAGGAAGCATGCTGCTCCCTGTGCTGTACTACAAAAGTGGCACAGGCCAGCAGACGGTGCTGTCCAGGCCTGTGGCATCCCCCACCACCCGGAGTGCCAGGGTCTGCTCCCTGCACTGGCCACGCAGGTCACAGCCAGCTAAGCCACAGGCTTCACCGCTCAGATGTTGATGGGCAGTGAAGGGACCTGAGAAGTCGCCAGAAAGCAGTGTGTGAAACTGTAAAAAGAGAGTCCGTTCATCCTGTCCATGTGGTGTCCAGGGAAACCAGCATACTAGGCCTCAATGTGGGAAAGGAAACCCTTCTCACCATACATATATGTGTAATTCTTAAAAAATACACTCAGAATTTAAAACCCACTGAAAGTTGCAACGTCACTGCACTGGCATGGAATTCTCCCCATCTGACTGTGCTTTCACCTACAGCTGCAGCTGCACCAACTGCAGTGCTGACAAGGCCACCTGCGGGCCTTCCAGCACTTTTCTAGCCCACTCAGTGCACAGGCACAGAGCGACCCAAGCTCTGACACCACTCTAGGCACCAAGAGGTAGCAGGGAAAGCAGGAAGTAGAAACTCCTGCCTCATGAACTTCTGTTTGAGTGAGAAGAAGACAATCAAAACAAATAAAATAGTGCCCCCACAATAAATTCAAGGGTGACAAGCAATATGGAAAAAAGAAAACAAGAAATAAAGTGGAGAATGTTGGGTTATATTTTTAAGTAATTTGAGGCTTTGCCACACAAAGGAATTAAACCTAATATTAGAAATACAGTAAGCACAGAGATAGTAGGTGCTGTAGCAGTCACGGTCACCATAAATGTTTGAACCTCAGCATGGGCCAGGCGCTGGGCCAAGAGCTTTATAAGCACTCTGCTCCTTAAGTACCATGACAAGTCTGTGAGTCAGGGACTACTATTATATCTGTTTTACATCTGGAAAAACTGAAGCTCACAGCAATTAAGAGCTTGCCTGTAGTCACAGTTAATAAGCAGTGCGGCTAGAATTAACACTAAGGGAAAAATAATAATGTAAGGGAAATAACCAAGCCACCCAACACACACACACACACACACACACACACACACACACCACACCACACCACACCACACCACACCACACCACACCACACCATATGCATCCTTTATATTAATGTTTCCTATAATGCATATTTCTTATAATTGCAAGTTAGGCACATAGAATAGGGGGTTCAACTTTTCTACATAATTTAATGACAAACTGATGCCTTTAAAAAAAAAAAAAAACAGGTGGCTGAATTGAGAACTAGGCTGCTTATTTTAGGACAACTTTTCCTAGTGAAGAGTATACTTTCTCATGGTGCAATACTGTAAGGTGTGGCTTAGCTTTCACGTGAACATGTTTCATGCAGCTAAATAAAGACAAGGATACAACTGAAGGGGGAGAGCTGGACTGCACACCTCGTTCCAGCCCGCCTATCCTGGCTTCCCCTCTCAGGCTCCTCATCAGCTCCCCTATCAGGTACGTAAGAGCACCCACTACTCCCTCTCTGGGGCTCTGAGCCCTGAGCCCAGTGCTGCCTGCTGTCCAGCTCCCATGCAGTCCTACCTATGTACAATAACAAAGTACCTTCTCTTGCCTAAATGCGCAATCTGGGCTCAGTGACCTCAGGGCCAGCCTTAAGCGTTATTAATGCTTAAAAAGAAAAAAAAAATCAGCACTTCAAATTAAAGAGCTGGAAATACTTCAAATGTTATTTATGTTAGAAGAAAAAAATAAGTCACTAAAATGACATAGAAAAGAAGAAAACCAACAAGGTAAGGAAGTTGCACACACACACTAACTGAAGAACACTTCTAAGCAGATGTAGGCCAATTGCATGTATGACAACTAACAGTGGGAGTTGTGGCAATGGCACAGAAATGGTGGCCCTAGATTGCAGAGGACTCTGATGTCAGAGTCAAGGATTCAGAGTAGAGCGGGCCAGGAACACAACTTCCTGGGGAGAAAAGTGATGATGCTTATTTTACATGATAGAATTGGTGTGGTAGAAGGGTCCAGGGATACAGGAACATCCAGTGGCTACTGCAACACTGTACCTTACAAGATGTGTAATGTAACTGCAAGGATAAGAAAAGACCGGGCTCAATAACTAGAAGGCCAGAAGTTAGGAATGGTGTTCTCTTGGGATGAGGAAGATGAGCCAAGAGTGAGGCTCATGTTGGCAGGTACACGTGCACAATTCTCCCCGAGAAGAGTCAGCTGGTGATGACAAAGATCCCAGGGCTTTGCTCCTGGCTGAGAAAGGGGTCCGGAGAGTCCCACAGTAGAAAGGCGCTGCTACTACTTTCACTGAGAGAAATTATAAAGGAAGAGAGCAAGTATACTAGGAAGACTCCTAAGGATCCAGCATACAGTTGGGGACACTGAGCTCTGAATACTCAGGACACTGCAGAGGTCAGGGACAACTGTTCTTAGGGGTCTGCTACTCAAGCTCTGAGGGAGGGTGGTGGCACCTCTGAAGAGCACAAGTGACTTGCCAGGTGTGGTGGACTGAATGATCCCTCTCAGGCTTCCTGTTTGTGTCTCTGAGAATCTGTGGACAGCACACTCCTGACCCAGGCAACTACTGCATCTTTCCGACAATTAAATACTTATTTCAGCACAGAGGTCCTTGGGGGGAAGCAAGTTGGTTTTCTGGATATTCAGATAGCACAATATAGACCTCTTTTAATTATTACCATCCTAAAATGCTCCCCTATCATCTATATAAATAATGTAACACAATGACTGCTACTGTACTAGAGCAACTCTTGGGACCACAGAGTGTGAGACTGCTTTCTCCCACACTGAGTATACTCTGTTCTGAAAAAACACATCAGGAGTGCCTGCTCCTCTGCTCCTGCCTGTGGACATCAGATGTCCCTGCTACTGCTAGGACCCAGCCTCACTGGAGACTAAGAGCAGGGCAGCAGGCCCACTGTGTAGCAAACCCTGAGTGAGGAAAGGGAGCCGCTGGCTCCTCTGCAGAGGGGTCTGTGGTAGAAGCAGTGTGGGAATCAAGAGTCTCTGCTTCAAAAATGCAGAACGTAACGTTTATGAGTCCAGTAGACAAGCAAGTCTCGGGCTTGCTGTGCACTAGTGGTCCCATCTGGCTGGAAGATGGGCCACCCTTTTAGAGGTTCTTCCTACAGCACAGAGCACATGGCCTCTGTCGTAGCCTGCTGACCTCAGTTCTCCTGAACAATCATCCTGCAGGCAGAGGTGCAGGGGATCACAGTGGCTTAAGGCAATGGAAGAACACACAAATGAAAATGTACCGGAAGCCATTCTTGGGGCCCCCAACCGCAGAACAGCACTGGGTAGAAACAAGGTGCTGAGGACTGTCTGCAGAGTACATTAAGCCCACGGACCAATGGGCTTCTGAGGGCATCCTGGTCCTCACTCAGATGTCAGCCATCAGAGACCCCTATTGCCCACTTTTCCACAGGTCTTTACTTGACATATTTCATAACTAAAAAGAAAGCACTATCGGAAAAAACCAGCCAGCACCACAGACTGCGCAGAACTTCCTATATAGTCCAGACCGTCCCGTGGGATGCTCTCGGAACCCCTTCTGTCACCATGGTACCCTATTCTGTGCGCCGTCAAGCCCACACTTCACTATGCATTCAGTGCACACCCTTCTGCCTTCTCTGACAAGTCACAGCTATACTTGTCACTGGGGGGGAGCATGGTGTGAGCTGTACTGTCACTCCCTTCACAGGGGAATTGCTGACCAACTCATCTCTCTTCTGCTCACTGCCAAACCCTGAGCTATGCCATGAAGCCCATGCTGCCCGCAATTCTGATAGGAGACCCTCCAGTCGGGGCCAGGATGTGCAGCTTTTCTTCCTCCCAGGCCTTGCACAGCAGAGCTACACAGCACAACTGTGGGCCGGCAGGTACTAAAACAGACCTGAAACCTTACTGCAAAAAGTAAAGGATTTCCACTGAGCAAGAATCCAAAGCAGACAAAAGTTTTCACTTATCTCTTCAGGATCCTATTTTCTTTTTTTTTTTTTTTTTTTTTTTTTTTTTGTTCTTTATTTTCAAATGTATCAGAAATGCATTGTTTGCAGAGTTTTAGGTTAGAACTAAAGTTAGACTATTCTTTTTCATTTAGTCTCCAGACCTGGTCTTTTCACTTTGTACTAGGCCCTCAATCAAACTCAGGCCCTCAAGCTTGCCAGGCAGGCACTCTGCCACTGAGCTATATCCCTGGCCCATCCAGACTTTAATCTTTAATAGCCCCTTCTCTAAAAAACACAAGACCAAAAGGGTCAGGAGGTATGTGTTAACCTAAAAGAAACCTGGCGTAGTTGTGTCTGGAACCTGAGTGGATGCTTTCTTGACGTTAACGTGGGCCATCATGGCACCTAACTTCCAGAGCTCCTGGACCAGAAGAACCAACTTCTGTGAAGCTCTGCCCTCTGACCATCCATACCGCACACCCTCTCCATCATTGGGCCTGTCCTAGGAACCCTAAACTCCTGGCTTAACGCTCTCTTCTTTAGTGCTTGAAGGGACTGAGAAGACCAACCTTGGACACATGCCACTGCCACCACTGTGTCGCTGCAGGAAGGCATGGGGAGCTTACAAAGGCAGAATTGAAGGGCTGGCTTAGTAACTTTGCACTATACTTAAGAATCTGAGTAATGGTTGTTGCTTCGATTTGTACTCAGATTCTTTGGCTCCCAAGACATGTAGATGTGCACTATTTCCTTGCTCTCTTTACGCTAAAACGCATGGATTATCATGTCCCACACGTCCAACACATGCACACCTTTTGAACTCTCCCCAAACAGAACAAATATGAATAAATCATGATATAAAATTAGTTTGTGAAAGTATAAGACTATACTCTTAGGTGATATTAACATCTCTTCTGAAAATAATTCTCAGTGTTTCAGCTTTCCCGTGAGGGAAATGACACGCTATATTTCATAATTCGTAAGGTAATAATTTTCAGCAAGTGCCAAGAAGGAAAGCCATAAATTTTTCTTCAGCAAACATTTATGGAGCATTTACCCAGGTCAGGTGCTGTGCCGAGTTAGGGGATGGAGATAAGAAAAGTGAGAATTTGTCATTAGGAAAGCCACAACATATCTGGAACACATACATGCAAGGAAAGCAGAGCATTACCATCTGCATACAGACAACTGATGAGCGCAGAGGCAAGCGTCAGGGGCCAGGGGGGCCTGGGGCTTCAAGAAGGAAGCAGCCTTTAAACTGAGACAAGACAGGCATAGACTTCTGCTCAGTGGGGCGCAGGAAGCTCCTCCCAGCAGCAATAGCACGGAGGCCTGAAACATCTCTATGGCCACAAAGACCACGATCACACGCATTCACCTCTTCAACTTTACAAAACCATATGGAACACATCAAAGGCAAAATTAACCCAAATACTGCCCTTGCCCTGGAGAGCGGGCAGAGGAGGGCAGAGCGAGCAGGAACTGCAGGGTATATGAACACAGAAGAACCTCTGTGCTCAGACTGTGCAGGCAAAAGTAAGCTATGCCCAGCCAGTGGCAGCATGTACGGATTGTGGCAGTCTCATAGGAAGTCGCCCCATAAACCTGGCAAGCCCATACAACCAGCCACCTGGACCCACACTGCAGACAACAGAAACCAAGTGGCCACAAGATGGACCAGCATGGTGCCCACTCCAATCTTCCCTTTCTCCTGCCCTTTTCTCACTGTGCTAGATTGCTTTCACTGTCAGGACTTGGCCACAGGAGAATGGCAGAAAACCCAGAGAATAGGAGCTTAGGTGAAATGAAAGTTCATTTGTTTTTCACTTGTGTTAAGTCTTGCGGTAGATAGAAAGAGCTAGTACAAAGTCTCCACAATTATTAAGGATCACATGTTTGTCACCTACTGTCCCACTTTTCATGTGGCCCCAGTCCTTAGTCCAAAATTTAGCTGGGTATGCTGCACACCTGTATTCCCTGCACTGGAGAAAGGGAGGAGGAACACAAGTTTAGCCTGGCCTCTATAGCAAGGCACTGTAATAAATGTACAAAGGAATGAGTGTTGTTAGAATTCTTTTCTATTTACGTATCCATCTTTTTTGTGAGGTGGTGGGGTGTCTGTACTGAGGATCAAATTCAGGCCCTCACTCTTGCTAAGGGCATGCTCTGCCTCCAAGCTAAATCTCCAGTACCCTCTCCTTTGTGGATTCTTCCCTGGAGTCTGCACACATCATTTCTACTGAAAGTAATTCCTTAGAATATAGATATAGGCTTAGATCCAGACATGTGGGGAGATAAAAAATATGCCTACTGTGGAAGAATGGGCACTCACACAAACACTGAGAATTCCATTCCTCAGAGGATGGAACAGAGTCTTGGGGGCAAACAAGATCTTCTGATGTGCCACCTAAACAGATTTCTGAACAGTAAGATGCCAGCCTTTTCCATAAGTTTTCTGATGGCCCTGCCAGCTCAGCCTGATAAGGAGGAAACAGCTACAGAAGTGTCCAGTGAGCCCATTTGTGGCCAGTGATCCCAACCCCTCCTCCTACTCAGTCTGCTCTGACAGAGGGACCAGGTCAGCATCAGTGCAGATGCAAAGCTGGCTCTGATGATACTGTAATCCCTGCAGAAGGAACGCGGTCCCTGCTGGTGACGGCTTCCTCAAGAATGAGAAGCTTCACAGCTCTAGAATGTCTGGTTTGGACAAATTGCCAGAATGCAGAAACAATAAGGTCTCATTCAGCACCCTCAGTGCGCTCCCAGTGGGGCTGTGACCTCTGGCCTGCTTTTAGGGTGTGGCGCTTCCACAGAGGAAGGCCACCATTTGGCTTATGGACCCCTAAGGAACTCACCCCCTCTAACCATTTGGTGGGCAGAGCCCCTGGGGAGAGCAAACGAGTCCCCCATTCCACCCCACCCCACCCACCCATGCTGGGGGCGCCTGCTGACTGCCAATACCACCTCTGCACTCCTTTCCCAAGGAGCAACAGGCAGGAAAGAGGCCTAAGACTGATGGAAAATCCAGTAGCCCCAGCAGGAGGGAAGGGGGAACTGGCCACGGACACAGCAGAAGGAAGACCCTTCCTCAGTACCCTCAAGAAGCCTGAACCCACATCTCAGGAATAGGCCAGGCCATGCTGGAAAACAAGGTCCAGGCCCAAGCAGCCTGCAGGGCTAAAACCAGTAGGTTAGCGAAGACCCTAGGGAAACAAGTGAACATGGAGGAAAATGAAATTCTCAGTTTACAAAACCAACTAAAAGTAATCTTCAGAGTACAGGAAAAAACATATACAGACAAATAAGAAACAAATACCAAGAGAGTCACTGCTGTGAAAGTTGGTGGATGAAAGGGCAGGAATAATCGGCAGAACGGGAAACCTCCCTGTGGGTAAAGGGCCATTAAGTACTACACAAGAACACTGATGGTGGACCACACAGACCCAAGCTCCTGGGTGGAACTAATGTAAAAGTAAGGAGAACACCACTGGGCCCAGTAGCATTCACCTGTAATCTCAGCTTCTCTGGGGGCTGGAGCAGGGAAATACAGGTTCAAGGCCAGCCAGGACTATTTGTGAGACTCTGTCTTAACAACAACAACAAAAAGAAGCTAGAGATGTCTTTTAGAGGTATGATACTTTCTTGGCATTCTTTACTTCTTGGGTTCAATTCCCAATGAGGATTAAAAAACAAATAAAAGTCAAAAAACCAAACAAACAAAAGCCATGTAAAAGGAAAGATAGCAAATCACATGAGTGCTCTGCTTTAAAAAATAATATAGGAGAGAGGAGGAAAATGCAAGGGAAAGAAGGTATGTGGTGGGAGAAAAAAGACAAATCTGAAGGCTAGAGGGAGAGCAACAACCACAAAAACCTGAGGGGATGAACCATGACCCCAGAGTAGAGATAAAGCAAGGGAGAAGATAAAGAAAACTCAATTTTTAAAATAAGATTGAAACATTATGCAACCAAATGCAAAATATTACTTGGGAAGAACTGCAGAAAAAGGCAGAAATATGCAAGTTGCTCAATCTGGAATAAACAAATGAATAAATAAATGAAGATAATAAAAGTTAAACTCTACCCCATATTTAATAAGCTAGCTGCGGGATTAATGACAGCTGCTCGGAAAAATACGAACAAGGAAGACAGACTGAACTAGTCAGAGACCCATCATTTCTACAAACGCTAAGATCCCAGCAGACCGTGGGAGGCGAGCAGAAGCAAGTGCTCGGCTCCCTTGCATCCTTGGTGAGAGCTCGACGGAACGGAGAGGGTTCTAGGCCTGACAAGTTCAGGTAGTAGGCAAGAGAACCACAAAAACAATGCAGAATTCTGAGAGAATGTAGCTCACAGAGACCCAGATCTGTGAGAAACAACACCAAGAATGAAAATAAGAAGCAAGCAAACAAAAAAAGATGGAAAACAAAAACCTCATAAAAGAAGAAATGTAATAAGGGAATCAGAGCAAATGTGTAAAATAAATATGAAGGCCTCAAGTTATTTTATTAAGACACTCAAGTTCTTTCAGTGCTAGAGGCTGTTTTCAAGTCATGAAATCACAAGAAATACAAAGACTAAAAACCAAGTGATAAACAAATGCTAATAAAAATAAAGTGGAAGTGGTATTGTTGATACCAAATAAAGTATAATTCAGGAAAATGGCACTTACAAGGAAAAAGATAACAAAAATGGAATGTAACGTGTTGTATGTGAAAAAGTATAGACTATACAAAAATTGAACATAATGGACATAAAGAAAAGTAGCTTCCAAGTATGTGAAAGAAAAATAAATAGAAATTCAAGCAGACCGAGACAAGACAATTTGATCTGGCCATGTCCAGATAGCGCCATGGACTCTGAAGGAGTAAGGAAGTAGAAATAGAAGTAGGCAGGGAGAGGGAAGGGCGGTAGAGGGGCGAGGGGCAAAGGGCCTGCAGCCTGGAAGCTTATAGACTTCTGCAGGAGGCAGATGCCCCACACCACTACCACACCACACAACTCCAGAAAAGCACCATGGTGGGGTATCCAGCAAGGGGGCAGCAGGCAGGTTCAGGTCATGGGCCAGAGCCCAGGAAACCAAGGCTAGCATGAGAGGAAAGGGTGGGCAAAGCTAGCCAGGGGCCAGAGTACCAGGCCACAGCGGGATTTTCCCAGCAAGAAAGCTGCACTTGGCTGTCTCTGGACACATACTTCCCAATACTGTGCAGGGAGTGGGCAGAGACACACGAGGAAGTGGTGGCATGGAGCAGAGTGAATCTAAGTCCAGGGAGAGTGTGTACTGAGGACAGGTGGAGACTGTCGCATGCTGCACTGAAGCTGCAGAGCTGGAGAGCTCAAGGCCTTCAGAAAGCACAAGGCAGGCGCCACACAGCCCACGCTCAAGAAGTGCATGCACACAGACAACAGGAAGCTGCGCCCGGTCGTGCTTACCATGCCTCACAGCACCCCAGAGGCTTGGGGCTTTAAAGGACAAAATGGTGGTAAAAGAAAAACAGTCATGTTGCTTGCTTACACACAAAATCTGAAGATATGTGTTAACCTTTAGTATTTTCAGAAAGCATATATTTTATGAGCAGAAACATTTCTCTATGAGTATTTAATCTATTACTAAATTCCTGTGATATTTCACTTACCCCTCTGAGGTCCGGTGACTGGGAAAGACAGCTGTTTGCATGTGTCCCCATAGTGAATTTCAGCACACCTTCACATGGAGCAACAGCCCTGTCCCGCAGCAGTCGCTCTCCAACATCCGCCTACCTTGCCGCATGTAGGCAGTGCTAACCTACTGTGCTTGTATTCAGGTTTGGACTCAAGGCGACCTTCTGTGAATGCCTACTTTCCTTCCATATTGTTCTTAAATCCCACCCATGCCACAGCAAGGAGCAGCACTTCATTTCTTTTTATGAGCAAATCATAACCCTTGGTACACTGGAGTGCAACATCTTGTTCATCTGCTCACAGCTGAGGACACTGGGCTTGCTTCCCTTTCAGCCACTGTGACAACGAACATCTTGCACAAGGTTTTCTGTGAGCCGCTGCTCCTATCACTCTCAGGATGACCTGAGAGAGTTGCTGGACTGCATGCAGCCCTCGGCTGAACCATGAGAAGAGCTGTGAGCCACTACAGAGGCAGCTGCACCATTTCACTGCGCGGGCAGCAGTGCACAGGGCGCTACTCCTCTCCCCTCTTGGCTGACATCTGGCCGTTAGCTCACTACGTGTCCCTCCCATCTATCAGACATGGCGTGGTGGAACAGGGTCCCACTGTGGCTTTGTTTATACTGACTAATGATGGCAAGGGTTTTCATGCTCTGTCCCTTCAGTGAAATAGCTGAAATATTCAACTGATAAAGAAAAAAAGCTACCTTTAAAAATATTTAAAGAGAATACAAATTAGAATTACAACAAAAATGACAAGTGATAAGCTAGCTTTGGGCTCACTTTTGGAGGTCCTGGTCTACAGTCCACTCTTCACACTGCACCACTCCAGGCAGGGAGCAGGTGGCAGAGCCCAACCCCCTCTTGGCCAGGAAGGCATGAGAAGAAGGACCAAGAACCCTCTAGGGCATACTCCAGAGACACAGAGGACCCTATCTCTTAAATGGCTCCTACGGGAAATTCGGCCTCAAACACACAGACTTCAGGGGTCATTTCTGACCCAAATTATAGCAGTCAGCATCTTCTGTTACTGGTCGTTCGTATATCTTTTTAAAAGCATGTTCTCTCTGATCCTTGGCCCACTTCTTACATGGACTATTTATCTTCTTGTTATTGAGTTATAAATTTTATACATTCTAGACATTCATCTTTTATTTGATATATACTTTGCACAGTTTCTATTATTTCCTTCGTGTGTATGTGTGTGTGTGTGTGTGTGTTAGCGAGGACCTTTGCAGAGAGCCACATTCCTAGCCCCTTTCATCTATCCATCCTTCCTTCTCTCTCTCCTTCCTTTAGTTTTAAGACAGGTTCTCACCAAGCTGCCAAGATAACCATCTTCCAGTCTCAATCACCAACAGTGCTGAGATTATAGCTGTACACCATCATGCTCAGCTTTCTGATATCTTTTGAAACATGAAAATTATAAATTTATAAAATTTATAAATTTATAAAATTTATAAATTTATAAAATTATAAATTATAAAGCCAATTTATCAGTATTTTCTTTTTCATTCATACTTTTGCTGTCAGCACTAAAACTCCATTGACAAACCTATGGTTATGAATTAAATGCTTCTGGTGTTTTCTTGTAAGAAAACAAGTTATAGTTTATAGTTATAGTTCTTGAATTTCATCCCTAAAACTGAGAAACTGATTCTAAAATTGTAAAAGATCCCGAATAATCAACAAAATATTGATAAAGAACACAAACGACCATACTTAGAAAATAAAATGAACATCTATTGTTCATTTTCTATCATCTTGTTTTGAAATTCTGTACCATTATTTTAAAATAAAAAATACTATTCAAAAAGTTAAGTTAAATTAAATATCTAGGAGGACCACCCACTCAGGACCCCCCCTCCTGTCCCTCGCTTGGACAGGAGAATTCTTTCCCCTAATGAATATGTTCTGCTCATGAAAAAAAAAATATCTAACTGTTGGATGTCTAGCACCTTTAATTCTATCTAAAATGAAATTCAAACTCAATGCAGTCTTTTTTTTTCCTTCACAAAGTGGCACTATACATTTAAAATCTGGAGGCTCTGTCTGAACATGTAGAATGTTGGCCAGCACAAAACAAGATTGTACAACAGAACGCAAGATAATAAAGTACATGTTTCCTAAGTTAACACACTTGTAAAGGAATGTCGGAGTAAAAGTCAGAGTCCAACCATGAGATGATTTATATCCTTAGTCATAATTAATTACATTGGGCAGAGAGAAAGGCATGATGATAACGTAACTGATGGATGGTAATGATGATGATATATATTTATATGGCATCAGAACTCTACTGAGGTACAGACATTATCTTATTCATAACCTTTCTGTCCTGTTCAGGTATGAAGGGAGTACATATTATTTCAATTTCACAAATTAGGAAGCCATAAATAATTTACTTAAAATTCCAATGACTCAAAGTACTGCCAAACTCAATGACCAGTACAAGCAATCTGTTCATTAAATCATAAATTGCAAAAGTACATATGTCATTTACTCTGTGGTCCAAAAACAAACAAACAAACAAACAAAAACTTGTGGCAAGAGACTAAAGCAGAAATTTCCAAGAAGCAAATCCCAGAGGCACTTTGTGGAATCAAGCTTTCCAGGAGTGAGGAACTAGGTGGGACCACACCTTTTCCTTAAGCACCCAACTTTTGTCTTACAATCTCAGCAATGGAATAGGGATCCAAAATAATTTGGCAAGTTCTTGAATTTGGAAAGATATCTTGCAGGTGGAAGGATAAAATCATCTCAGGAATAAACAACACCTTTCAAAAAGCCAGGGGAGGGCCCTTCTGATACCTCACTGGACTAAAGCTCCTGCTTAGACAGAACTCAGGGGCCAGGGTTTGATCTAAAGCATGCTAAGTGGGCCCTGTCCCCAGGGCATGCTGAGATGGTGCTTGAGATTGGACCTGAGCATGGCTGTAATCCCAGTGCTTGGGAGGCTGAAAACAGCAATCCTTAGGAGTGTGATCTACCCCTAAAGACCCTGTCCTAAGTACAGAAAAGAAAGTCAAAAAGTCAGGGGAAATACTGTCCCAGGCCAGTGCTGGGACCCATTATATTAAGTGGCTATTCCATCAAATATCTCCTTTCCAGTATTATACCTGCTTAAGACTGCTGATGGTGATCCAATATAAGTATTTTTATTTTTATATGTAGACATCTACCCATATTAAATTAAGACCTGAGGATGGGCTGAGGTGGGCTCCATGGTGGAGCATGTGCCTGGCACCTGCGAAGCCCTGGGTTCTCTCCCAAGCTCCTCAATAACAAGTGACGGGATCTTCACATAACATCATGTGTTAAATGGGACAGACTTAATATTCCATCATTATAGTTCAGCTTGTTAGGAAAGGATTCCCCTCTTTGAAAGTGTACAAAGCACTCAGAGGTCACTGAAACAATCGGGGTGTGCATCTCTACATTTAGCACTGTCAGTTAAACCTTTCAGAGTATGCCCATTGCCACAAGGCCAAAAAGAAGCTCCTTCCATTACATCAAGAGTTCAGAAAATATTTATTAGTCATAGAACTCCTACTTATTAAAAAGACAGTTGTAGATTTAAAGTGGCCAAGCACAGTGCCTGGGTACAGGGCTCAGTAGAATTCACAAGCCAAGGAAGCCATCAAAAGGCCCTTCCTAGGGTTGGGCTCAGTGGTAGGGTGTGTGCTTATCATGTGCAGGGATGGGTATGAACCCAACCCCATGTGTGTACAACCCCCTCACGCACACAAAGCCACTCTTAAATAGCTACCTGCTACCACTCAAAACAATTCACCCAAATTTAGCCACTTTTTTGCATTTTATACTTTATTATAATAATGACCAATTAAGAATAGAAAAGTTTCTCCACTCTGTCCTTTTCCACAATAGCAAGTATTATGTACTGGGACCTGACAGCCCAGGAGCTGCTAGAGAGGGGCATGTGGCATGGATTTTCCCTTGAGGCAGGTTGGATAGCTCTCTTGACCGAAGTCTTCTGCATTATTCTGGGTCTTGTGGCTAATACTTAAGTTCTAGACCTCTAGGACCATCATTCAGATAATTTCAGCAAAAGAAGTCATGAATCTGTCATCACTGACATTGCTAAAATTGTATGGAAAAGTGATAAAAACAAGGAATAAGGGATAAAGTAATAGGAGTCAAGAAAGATCTTAATGTTAAGCAAATATTAAGTGGGTTTCTGATGTTTAGATTTAATACAGATCTTTGGGATATTATTTGAGCTAATGTTTGACCTTAGCTACCAAAATCTATCTGCAAAATTCAGTGACTAGAAGTAACTAATAAAAATTACATGTTATCAGTCCATTGATATAATAACCAGATACGGGTGATTTGCAAATAGATAGTTTATAAGTAAGTGAGGGCTGCTCAAGTACTTAAGAAGTGCTTAAGCATACTTATAAACAATGTCTTGTTTTAAGTAGTTTGAACACTCTAGCTAAAATCTTGTTTGCACCATTAGTTTGCTTAGTGGAACCTTTTTCAGGGAGTGTTATGGTGAGTTTTAATAAGACTTGTGTCTGGAATAGCTCAAATCCTGACTCTATGGGGCCTGGATTAATAAGGTTTTAAATTACCTCAAAATACAGGACCTTGTGCAAGATGTTAAGTATCACTAGAATTCAGGGAATTCAACTGTATGGTTCAAACTAGAGGACCATAGGCATAATTTTCTTAGAGGTAAGAAAATTCTAGTCAGAGCCAGTCTATAATGGCCATTTACTCCTCAGAAAACAATTGCCCCTTTATGATTTCAACTGTGTAAGGAAAAAAATAGAGACAAATTTATGTGTTTTGGAGTGGACAGAGACTGGAGTTACAACTTAAATCAAATAACATTTGACATGTGAAATCTGTTTTAACAGTTTCAGTTTTGTTGGCTTATTTTCTACTAGAAATCTAGGTAAAACAGAGTGAAGCCTAAATCCCGGTCTATCACTTTATTCACTCCATCAAGACCACCACCTCACTTCTTGCTTTCCCATTAATCCAACTTAAAGCCAGCCATTTGTCTTCTCTATTCCTAAATGAAACGTGCTCAGCCTCAGAAAAGCCGGAAATACACCAACTGATGCACACTTCAAACACAAAGCTTCTAAATTCTGCCGGGTCCTCAGTACCACTGGCTGCATCTTCTGACTACATCCAACCCAGAGCTCCTGAAATACTGTGTACTCCCTGGGGGACTTCCCGCAAGGCACCACCCCTGACTGTCCTCAGGCTTCTCAAATCACTTCTAACTAGGCTCTTTCACCCCCAGGGGTTCCCAAAGGCTAGTTTTGCCTCACACAACTCAATCTAGCATGCTAATTTCTTCACACTCAGTTACCACACTAATGACCTGGAAGCCCTCATTTCCCAATGGACTCTCATCTGAGTCAGTTGTCTCTGTTCATAGTTATACTGATAGAGATGTAGGAATCCACTGGCTTCTGCAGTAATAGAGAGTTGACATCTCCATCTTTTCCCAGGAATACATTTCTTAGCAGCTGCTAGAAAGCAGAATTTTATCATGCTATATATGTACCTTACATTAACTGAAAACAAAACTTGTCAACATCATTCTACTATGTCTGCCCACCAGTAATCTCTACCATCTTTTCTACTCTGAAACCAAAAAGCTGTGTTTTTAGTAAAATGCAGTATATGTTCTATGTAGGAGGAAACTACTAATCTGTCACATAATTTCTTGTGGCAAACTTCCTCAGGGGCAGAAAGAAATGACATGAGATAGAAGAATATTTCATGTGGAATACTCTTTGAAGTCTTAAAAAATAAAATACAAAATAGAAACTTAACGCACAGACTAATGTGAGCAGGTTTTGATAAGTTAGGGTCATTGTGCAAAATGCTAAGCCTTCATCAGCTTCCAGGCAGGAAATGCAGGGCAATGTCTCTGACTGCCCCAGGCATGCAGTTACTATGAAGCTGCTCCCTTCAGAGCTGGCCTGCCTTTTCTTTTTTGGGGAATGGGGACAGGCCATGGGGGTGAGAAATACAAATTGTACCCTGGAGAGAACTGACAACCAAAAGTAAATAATACCAGGACAGCACACCTCGAGCTTTCAGCTAATTAAACATAGATGTTTACCCAGCTCTCGACTCATGTGCCTCCAGAGAACATTCTCTCCCCAGTTATTTTCACTGAAAATTCTATTAAAAATTAAGCTTCTGAGCACATTATTATTATTATTATTATTATTATTATTATTAGTGTCTTTTTGAGGCAGGGTCTCGCTATGCAGTTCAGGCTGGCCTTGAGCTCACTTTTGTAGCCCAGGCTGGTCTCCTCTCACTGATCCTCCTGCCTCAGCCTCCCGAGTGCTGGGATTACAGGCGTGCGCCACCATGCCCGGCTTTGGGCCCATTAAATTCCTGTTGGCACTTCCATTTCTTTCTTCCACACAAAGATTTCATAGGTTACACCTTTTCTTTACAGTGTTCTCAAGTTTACTTAGTGTCCTCAAAAAAGGCCGTTTTTCTTTTTTTGAACTTTGAAGACATCTGCACTGTGACATTCATTTTCTCATTTGGCTTCCTGCTTTCTTTTGTCTGTCTTTCTCTCTCTCTCTCTCTCTCTCTCTCTCTCTCTCTCTCTCTCTCTGTTTCTTTCTTTCTTTCTTTCTTTCTCTTTCTCCTTTTTTTTTTTGTACTCCAGTATACTTGCACTTGTCAGGCAGGCATTTGATTGCTGAGCTATATATATACCTGGCCCTGCTTTTCTTCCTATTTACCTCACTATTTACTATATAAAAAGCAAGTTACTAGATTTCTTATTCACTTTGTAAAACTAAAATAAGACGCAAGATATGCTAGCTGTTATTACTATCATTTTATAGCCAGTACTTCATTTAATCCTTCTAATAATCCAATGTGTTAGGCATTATATTAAGAAAAAAAAAAGTCCCATTTATATGATGCTCTATTTCTTGACTGACCAGTACTAACATTCACAATACATCTTGGGCTTTTTGTCTGCACTTAAAATTCATATGTACATTTGCACATCCTGGACTTTATATTCACAGCTATTTCTTCACTGACATACCATAAAACCATGGAGAAAAAGCAACAGACCAATTCTCACTGGTTAAGCATGCTGATTTCCTCTCTCTCTCTCTCTCTCCCCCTTCCTCCCTCCCTCCTTCACTCCCTTTCTCTTCTTCCCTCCCTACCTCTCTCCCCCCAGCCCATTATATATGGTAGAGAGATGTCTTTTCAGAGCACACACTGCACCTATAAAACCAGATGCCAGGGTGAGAGATGTGGGCTCACTGTCTCTAGACATATGGTGATTTGGGAGCCAATGGCTCAGAAAATTACACTTCAGAGAGCTTAGGTCCTGAGACTAACAGCTGGCAAAGCCATACTAGCATCCAAGACTCCCAAGTTGAAGCCCTGGGAACTTTTCACAATGCACAGAGATCTGCTTTTTAAAGGCAGGGGAAACCCCAATCTGTCAGACCTGAGCACAGGAATCTTTCAATCCTGTCTGCACCATGCATTTCAAACTGTATCCCAGTAACTCACTGTGTTGGTAACTAAGAAAGCTCATTAATCATGTAAAAGCCAGTGCTACATAATACATAGATTGGATAATGGACAGCATTTCTCCTCTTCAACTGTCTGAATTTCCAACACTCATCTTTTTTAAAATTTTTATCAACTATAAAAATTATTTCATTCTGTTGTTCATGATTACTTGGAAATTGCCTTGCTAAAGAAGCCAGTAGCTTTCCATGACTCACAGAAACACACAGAAAACATCACAATTTAAGACAAGAAGTTAAAGCCAGACTCCCAAGGACACAGAGAAATAGACTGTGTCACTTCAACTAGCTATTTCACAATATCCTGATGAATTGAAAGGACACGTTAGGGAAATTTTCTCACAGAAAAAGATGATGCACAGGTAAAGTATATACTATACTACTGAGGCCCACAGCAGAAGAAGGTCATGCACAGGATCTTTTACATCAGAGTGCTGGCCAGTGTCCAAGTCAATGACACCCACAGACACCCAGGTAGAAAGAGGTGTCTCTGGATCTGAGTCTAGGAAGTCTTATCTCAAAATAACACAACACAAGAAGTTTATTTTTTATCATCTACTTTTTGTTTTACCGTCTACATTTCAAGAAAAGGAAAAATAATTCACAATTATAGATAGCTTACAGGATTTTATACCTCTAACACTGAAAAAGGAATTAAACAATTCATGTGGGACACAGGCCCTGCAAGGGGCTCTGAAAGGCAGAACCATAAGAAGCCCTGCCTGAGGTCCCTGCTTCTCTATGAGGAGTTTCAGATCTTGGCCACAGGAGGCTTCAGGAAGGAGAGGTGGGAGATAGCGGGCAGAGTGGGAGAAGAGAGGAACACACAGTGTGGAAGAGGCCTGGAAGACCTCTGTGAAGCCCAGGATTCCTGGATGTAACTCCAAGGACAGTATGTTTCTTGTAAAAGACACCAGTGTATCCAAGGTTGCACAGATGTGCCAGCAAGAGACAAAGCAGAGCAAAGAAAGGACAAATCTGAACATCAGAAAGAAAGGAGCTAGTATTTGATAAAGGAAAGAAACGCAAAATAAAAATATGACTATTAAAAAGTGATAAAGGCTAGTAATGTTGATTACAAGTGGAAAATTAGTAATGTGCTTTTCATTTCTATCAGTAGAATCAGAGTACCAGAAAAATGTTAGTGTAGGGCTGACGAGATAATTTAGCAGATTAAGTGCCTGCTTAGGCAAGGTCAGGGACCAGGGTTCTATCCCTGGCAACAGGCACGCTGGGCTGGCCACCGAGTCTGGGCATGGTGGTGCGTACCTGTAATCCCAGTACTGGAGAGGCTGAAAATAGGAGGATCGCTAAAGTCCAAGCTACATAGTAATAACCTGTAAAAAATACATCTAAAAAATTACAAATGTTAGTGTAAAAAAAGTTAGTATTACCCTCTGGAATAGACAGCTGTATTTATTTTGATCAGTACTTCAGTGGTCAATGGAAAAGGCAAGTAATCTAAATGTCACTGAAAAATAAAGAAAGCACTTTAAGATTTAATGACTTAACATTTCATAATTTGGTGATTATTATAATCCTTCAGATCCAAGAAAACTAATAAACTTATATAGGATAAACATAGACAAAACCCCCATAACCCATCACAGTCAGACAGCTGTAGGGAAACAAAGACAAGCATGACTAAAGACTACTTGTCAGAAATGATGCAAAACAGAATATATGTACTTATGTGTGTCCACTAAAAATAACCTTAAAAGAAAAAAAAAAAAAAAAAAGGTGGAGACTTTAGTTCAAACAAACAAGAACTGAGAAATTCGTTACAAACAGGATGGCACAGCCTGACACATAAATGTTCAGGCTGAACAAAAACTGTATCAGAGGACATACGTATTTCAAAAATTTCTCCATCTGTGTAAAAAAATGAAGATCAAAAGTAACAAAGATATAAAAATGCAATATTTCTGTAAAACTTAAAATAACGAATAATATTATTATTACTATAATAATATAGTACATTATGGGTTAAAATATATGTGGGAAAAACGTGCAGCGCTAACCCCTGCCATAGCTCTCAGGGAACGACCAGGTGGCTTGCAAGATGCTCACACTACTTCCCATCCACAGCACCAGCAGAGAAGGTTCTAGTTGCTCCACATCTTTGTGTCCTTGCTGTCCTTTTGACTGAGGCCATCCTTGTAGGTGTGAAGTCACATATCTCGCTGTGGTTCTGACTTACATTTTCCTGATGTTAATGATCTTTCCACGGGCTTACTGGCCACTGTCAGTGCACAGACATGCAAATGACATTCTGTATTAAGTTTACATTTTGAATCGCGTTGGTGAACTCGCTTGTCAGCTGTACTATTTGGTGTATTCCTTGGGATCATCCATACATACAGAAGATGAAATCATGTCATGTCCAGGTAGAGGAGGTGATCCTCCTAATGGGGCTGCCTACTGCTCCATCCCGTTGCCTCCATGCCTGGGTGAGAGTCTCCTTTGAGGAACACAAGTGGAGAGGGACCAGGGCTTTCCTCCTCTTAGCTTTACAGAGAACATATCCAGTCTGAGATCAGCTCTGGGCTTTTCATAGATGCACTTTTCAGGTAGGGAAGTTCACTAGTGTTAGATATTTTTAAATGTCAAATGTGCTCAGTGTCTGCCAAGATGCATGCGTGTTTTCTGTCCTTTGCTCTGCTAATGGGCCTTACTAGGTCTGTCAAACTATGGATGTGAAGCCAACCTTCACTCTTGAGGTAAATCCTAAGCAGTCACAGTGTATGTGTTGCTGCATTCACTCTGTGAGTCTTTAAGACTTGCATGTAGTCAAGCTGGTGCACGCATGTGGTTTTCTTTTCTTGGGACATTTCTCCCTAGTTTTTGACATTAGAAATTACATAATCTAAAATCTTAAGTTGACGAAAGTCCAAAAAGCAAGTCTTAACAATTGTCTATACAACTGATATTATATACGTACAATATTTGTCCAAAGAAAATGGTATTTCTGGGTTAACTTTAGAGATTAAGGAATTATGAAGAAAAACTGAGAATTTGTATATATTATATATCAACATCAAATGCATTTGCACTTGGAAGTAAATAAATACTTCACAGTTGTGTGTTTCAGTTATCAAAGATAATATATAGGATACTAACCAGCATATTTTAGAAGTAAATTAAAATAAAAAATCAATAAATACATCTTATTTTCTCAGATCTACAATCTAAATTAGGGAACAGTAAATGCTTCCAATTTTTTAAAATATACACTCTTGGTGAACAAAGTTTTAGCCTAACATTGCAAAAATATTACAATAAATACCAATAATAGGTTTTGCAATGCTTTGACTTGGCATGGGAAAAGAATACTATGAATTCAGATAGATAGTGTGTTGGATAATTTTAAGTTACAAAGTGTTAAGCATGTAAATCAAAATCAGAGAGCACCTTATTGATTAAAAAAAGTTCATAATAACATAGAAGCTCAGTGAGGAAAACCACTCATATCAAATATAAGGAAGAGAGTGATTATTTTAAAAGTGAACTGCTTAAAACAGAGTATGACAAAATTGAGAAAGAAAATTATGTGGAAATAACACATCTACCCTCAGAGGAAGACATTATGCTTATTTTAACAATAGATTTATTGTTTTCCTTAAACAGTACACAGAGTGTTGTTTTTTTTAAAAAACTTGTATGTGCTTATCTACCGGTATATCTGGAAAATAAAACAAATGTGTAAGAATTCTTAAAAAAATCATTTTCCTCTAGATCCCTGTGGCTGCTCCACCCCCAGCTGCGAGGGTCTTGGACACCCTCCCTCCCCAGCAGCTCCTCCTGCATTTGGCTTTAATCAGGTGCAGAGCAGGAACTCAACATCCTGTTGCCTTACTCTGATTAGGAGGAGTCAAATTCTACAAATTGGCAGGTTTCTGCTTGTAGTGATTCTACTTGATGAATCATTTGCTTTTAAGTATGTGAAAAGGGGCCATTAGTGAAGCAGCAGCCCAGCTTGTTGCTATTTTCCGGTCTATTTATAACCAGCCACTCTAAGGAGCCAAATGTGGATCCTCTTTATTTACTGTGAATAAAATTTAGGAATGCAGCAGAGAAGAATGGATCATTCTGAAATAAAAACAGTAGTTGCCAACAGCCAAGACACTAGTTGTGGTCTTGAGACCATCAAAACTGGAAGTCAACACAAAAGACATAGGTGCCTTTTTTGCTAGTAATCATGCACAAAATGAATGCTTTAAAAACTTAGTTCAGAAAGACACAAACATTCAAACACTATTAATGGCAAATATAGACTTAATGGTACAAAGTAAAAAAGACAAAAGATAACATAAGCAGTAGAGAATCTACAGCCCTATTAGTCTCTTGGTCTTTTCCTCAATTCCTAAAACTCTAATCTCGGATATGAGACTGGTGACATGAGTAGGTAGAACGTGGCAGTCATCTGCATCCATTAGTGATGCTCCACATAAGGTTCTACCATCATCCATCCATGGAAACATCTTCCCCTCCCATGACCACCACACCACACCGCATGTTCCGCACCTAGTCCTGGTCACTCACAGTAAGGTGACCCTAAGAATGCAAGGACAACCCAAGTGGTAAGGTGGCAAGAAGTCAGACTTTCTCAGCTGTACAGTCTCAATGCAGAGGTTTCAAAAGGGCAGTCTCATTAAAATTTGGTCACAGTCTCCTTTATAATGTAATTTAATTGCCAGCACAGCAGCCCAACATTAAATGGCCTTTGTGTAATTCCATTTTTTTTTTTTTTTTTTTTTTTTGGTCTTTTTTGGAGACAGGGTCTCTCTATGCAGTTCAGGCTGGCCTTAAGTTCACTTTTGTAGCCCAGGATGGTTTGGAACTTGCACCGATCCTCCTGCCTCAACCTCCCAAGTGCTGGGATTACAGGTGTGTGCCACCATGCCTGGCACCTTTTGTGTAATTCTATTAAGCCAAAGAATGAGAAAGGTTTGGCTTAAAACTGAGGGATGCTTTCACTGAGGTCAGTTTTTACAAAGGGGAAGGAGGATGGCAGAGGCAACGTTAGCAAGCTGCACCCACCCAGCAGATGCAGCACCAGGGGGAAAGAGCAGCATCTACAGGAGGCAGAATGGAGCAGTATTTAGAGAAACCAGCAAGACAAGAGGACAGAGAGCAAGCACATCAGCCAGAGCATGGAGGGAGGGCTGCCTTCAGATGCCTAAGTGCAAACGGGTAGATAAGGAGCGCTGGCCTTGGAGCAGCAATTCTTAATTCCTAACTGGTACTAACTTATGTCCTGAAAGCTAAGTGACAGCTATGCAGCATTATCTGATATTCACTTGCATTTGTAAGACTCATAACATAAAAAATGGCATGCTGATTTTAAATACCATGCTAAAATAATTTTTAAAGTTTAAAAGTAGCAGGAGACACCACAAAGGAGACTGCTTAAGTCTGATCGCAATGATGCACATTACAAAATAAAATCATCTCATTTAACACGCTGCAAAATCAAACTCAGATACTCAATTACTTATCATTATCATTGCATGCTGGTGACTTTTTAGATTAAAAAATATAATTTGAATTTCATCCTATTGACTGTCTATTTGGCTAAAGACAAGAACATTCCAAAAAGAGACAAGACTTCTTTATATACTTGGAAACCAGTAAATTAAAAAGCATTCTTCCAAGATAATATTATAGCTGAAAACACACACAAAGACAAACTCAAAACTCTTAACAAGATTTGTCTTAGGATTCACATAGCAAAACACTGCAGGCATTTACCCTTTAAGAATTGTTCGCTCAATCTAAACATAACTGGAGGATTAAAAAAAATCTGTAATTGACTTCTAAAATTTGTTTCCTCATGCACATAATTCCTAGGTCTCCTTGCCCAATACTGCCAACAATATTGCTACGAATCCTAGAATCTCAGTGAGACGTCAGGAGGCTAGATTTTGGGAAGTATTCAAGGCACTCTGCAAGCAGCTGAATGCTATTTTACAGTGCTCTGAAAGGTATACTCAAACTCCCACATGTAAATAATATGGATACTTGTGTTACTGCTAATGTACTTATGCTTTCTGCTTGAACTTTGCCTGGAAAAGTTTTACCCTGCTAACTTCATATCTACTTGAACCCTTCAGATGTGCTAATGGGACAGTCATGAGCTCCAAGGGACAGGACTTCTGTCTATTCCTCATACTAATCTTGTTGGATAAATTGTGCTATAATTCTAGAACTAAAACTATAAAACACTTGTTTGAAACTGGCAAAAATGACAATACCCTCTGCAAATGCAGTAGCGAGGTCTTCTTTAAGGCATCTCTGCCTGCATCTTGAGAGGGACAGATATTCAGCAGAGGGAGTAAAGCACCCACAGGACGAGTGCCCAGAACCAGCAGCAGGGAGCTAGGACAGGCTCTCCAGAGTAGCCTACTTGAAATAGTTGAAGACAAAAGAAGAAAGCATCCTCAGGAAGAAAAGTTGGAACTGAAAGAAGCACTTGTCAACACTAAGCTTTACTGCACACACTGAGCAGTAAACATAGTGCGACAGTGAATCAAATGATGACCAGGGAAGTGAAATGGAGTTATCATTCCAAAAAAGCACAAGGCCTAGTTAAAAGCAGATGGCACAGCTGGGGAGATAGCTCCGTGGCACAAGTGCCTGCCTAGCAAATGCAAGGTAATGAGTTCAAACCCTGGTTCTGAAAAAAAAAAAAAAAAATGATGCTGACTGTACATGGTTTTTAAGTAAACCCTGAGGGGTTTTGATGGACCTTGGCCAATACAAAAGTTACATGTTTTGTTATACAGCTCTTGCTTTAACTTGCCCTTAACCACCCAGCAGAAAAGTTTAACCACAAGGCACTAAACATAAAGCTAGATCAGTATGCTGAACTGTAAAAGGCTTAAATTGACGGCTTCCAACATTGCCAGTTCTGCCAGTAATCCATTGTGATTATGGAATACTGGACTATGTATACAACTACTTTCTCTTAGTTCAGTGAGAAGAAATTTTTTTGTACCAATGATGATTAGAAAACTTATCATGTCTACATCCTGTGTTCTGCATAACTACTATGAGGACAACAATGCACATTGTATCAATTATTGGAAATGTACTACTAAAGTGTTTTTCAAAATGTCACATTATTATTTCTTATTAAAAGAAAAAAAAACAGATGGTACAGAATCTTAAAGATGTGCCAGGGAGGCTGAGAGGCTTCAAAATGACCTAATAGAAGATACCCAAGAGAGGGAGGGAGGGAGGGAGGGAGGGAGGGAGGGAGAGAGAGAGAGAGAGAGAGAGAGAGAGAGAGAGAGAGAGAGAGAGAGAGAGAGAGAGAGAGAGAGAGAGAAGTGAGGCAGTTGTTACAAGTCAGTGGCTGAGAATTTCCCAGAACCAAAGAATAGAACAAATACTCAGAGTAAAGGGAAATATTTTGTTTCACCTATGACTAATTCAGATATATTGTGAAGTATGTGATGAACATAAAAAAACAAGGAAGGAAAAAAAAAAGTCCTAAGAGCTGAGGGCGTACTTACAGAGGAGTAAAAATCACATCAATAACAACAGTAAACAGCAAGAGACACATATTTTGAAATTTGTTTTGTTTTCGTTTTTGGTACCAGAGATCAAGCTCAGCACCTTGTGCTCATCAGACCGGTGCTTATGCCACTGAGCTGTCCCTGGTTTCACATTTTGATACTGCTAAAAGAAGATTACTACTAACTTACAATTTTACAATTCATCAAACTCCATTTTAAAAAGTACAGGTAAAATGCAGATATTTCCAGATAAAGGTAGAGTCTGCAATTCACATACCTTCAAAGAAATCATCACAGAAGGACATGCTTTAATAACAAGAAAGCAGAATCCGTAAATAGAATAAAAGAATTAACAGTGAATAAATGGTAGTCATATACATAAAGCTAAAAATTATCAATATCTGCTGGGTGTGGTGGCGCACGCCTGTAATCCCAGCACTTGGGAGGCTGAGGCAGGAGGATCGATTTGAGTTCGAAACCAGCCTGAGCTGCAAAAGTGAGCCTGAACTGCATAGCAAGACCTTGTCTCAAAAAAAAAAAAAAAAAAAAAAAAAAAAAAAAAAAAAAAAAAAAAAAAAAAAAAAAAAAAAAAAAAAAAAAAAAAAAACAATATCTCTTAAAACACAAAAACAACTGATTAATTTGGAAAATATATACACAGAGTAGAATTAAGTTACTGGAAAACAATAAATTAAACATTGGTGCCAGCAGATCAGAGTTCTCAGTAGATCACTGTTAACTAGATGTAGAGTTCATAATAAAGTAGTACATATTAAAACCAAGCATAGTAGCAAAAAGAATAAAAACAGAAAAGATAAATTCTGAACCAGTAGCAGAAAAAAATAAATTAAAAAAAATTCAAACTAACCAAAGGTATAAAAATGAAAATCAGAGATGCAAAGAAACAGTGGAAAATACCAACAAAATAGAAATACAACACTACATATAAAAATAACACTACATGTAAACATATTAATTCTCTATAAAAGTGAAAGAAAATAAAACCGAAGTTTAAAAAGAAAATACCGGGCCTGGCGGGATGGCTCAGTGGTCTAAAGTGCCTGCTTGGGAAAGCTTGGGCGACTTCAGGGACCCCCGGTTCGATCCCCGGCACCACATGCTGCGCCAGCCCTGCCCTCAGGGCAGGCTGAGCCGGCCATAAAAATGAGTGAAACAAGAAAAAAATAAATAAATAAAATAAAAAATTCTTTAAAAAAAAATAAAAATAAAAAGAAAATACCTAACAACTGCTTAGAAACATTCCCTGAATGGATGAAAATAACAGAAATAGAAAAGGAAATCCCAGGCAACTCATTAAAAAAAAAAAGGTTTGACATTGTAAATCCTTTTTGGCTTTAAATTCCAGCAATCATGGAAATTTAAAAAATATACTATAATTTGTAAAGCAATCCACCAACAAGATAAGATAATCATAAAATAGCAAACAGATAAATCCATTATCACAGCAAACGATTTTAATATTCTGTGTGAATACTTTCTATCTTTAAGGTAATCATTTGTATAGAAACAGATGCTAAAATAAATAAGTATAACATTCAATGGATAAAGAAAAAGGACAAAATAGAAGATATTAAAAATATTTTTATTTGGAAATAAATCGTTTGTTTCCCCTTGTATTTACCTGTTAATTCCCTAAAATCAATATAAAGAGATACTGGAAAATTTAGCATACCTAAACTATCAGTTTTCTCTAAATCTGTTGAGGGGTGTGTGTGTGTGTGTGTGTGTGTGTGTGTGTGTGTGTGTGTGTTTGTGTGTGTGTTAGACATTTAATGAGTGTTTGTTCAATGGACAGGAAAAAATGGCCATGTCAAAAGGTTACAGTTTAATGGAAATAAATATTTAGAAATCTTAATGGGCACAAATGCACAAATGAAGATTTCTTTTTCACCGTGCTTGAAAAAATATTTTCTAATAAAGCATCCGCTTAACTTTACAGATGCCAGTTTTAGCCAAGTAAAGGAAACTAACAGGCTGCATGAATAGTGGAAAAAAAGTACTTTCTATTGTCCATATCTTAGTCTTTAGTCCTGTAAATAAATGAATAAAGATATACATCGTGCAGTCAGGATATTCTCTGGTAATCTCAATACATACTTCAGGTTGAAATCGGTATTTGGAAAATGTAAAATTTTTAAAACTTAAATGGGTAAATTCTTTCTTAATCCTAAGAACCTACATAGGAAATTATGCTTGCTTAAATGAATAAGGAGCCTTATAAATTATATGATGTATAAAAGTCACATGCTAGAGTATCAAGATTTCCTTACTCTCAGATGTTATGTCCTATAAAAAAATAAAGAGAACTAAGTTTAAAACTTGCTCCAGGGTCTTAAGAATTTTGTACATGACAGACTAACTTGCTAAATTAATTTTAAAATCACTTGGACTATTTTGCTTGCATGTGAAGCTTTTCTATGTTTTATAAAGTATAAGGGTCAGCCCAGGGAACACCCATTTTAGTTCAATAACTGTCTCTAAACACAGGGCTCAGAAGACAAAGGAAGGTCAAAGGGCAACACCTGGTCTGGCCAGAGCCAGGCTCCTGCTGTCCACCATGTGGCTCTCTCTTTATTTCCTGGTGTGGAAGGCATGGACCTCTCTCACTTCGGTGCAAAAGGCTCCTCTCCTCAACCCTGGTTCCCAAGCACACACCTCACTGCCATTTTCTAGGGACCATTTGTTCTGCTTTCCCAGCCTGACACATGTCTTGAGAAAATTAGGATTAACAAGATCTTTTCTAAACATAAATATATGCAAAAGACCTCTGAAATTCTTACAGAATGTAACTAACACATAGAACATTTTTCTTAGCAAATGAGAGCATAGTATTCAAAAACTGCAGTAGCTGAGGTGTCATTTTTATTGTATTACTGGCTAAAGATGCAAGTTTGTTGTGAAGCTCAGTTTTACACTTGTGTAATTTGTACACATCATCAGCAAAATGTTTAATCTGAGCATTAACATAGGCTATGCTGCTCATGGCCATGCTTAATATTTCCTAGAACATTTTCCCAGTGACTGTTTTGGATAAAGTCTACAAAAACATAGCAAAATGAGCTTTACGGAACCCAGTGTCTGGGTGATCAGTCAGCTGCCTGGCTAGGAAGGAAGTGGGAGTGTATATTAATTAGGAATAAATTGGTTGCCCTGTAATACAAATATCGTGTCTTTATTAGTTTATGGAATACTGCCTGTGATGAGCTTTAATTGAGATGGTATCAAGAAGTTTTGCAAGGAACTGTACAGATCACATAAAACATAACATAATAAGACTGAGGAAAACACACCAAACAAGAAATTATGGAGTACAAGTTAGCATGTATAAAATATAAGCAAAGGTAAAACAGTAAACTAAGAGCTGCTAGCTAAGAACACAGAACAAAACAAGAGGATATAGTCTGAAATGGCTTCGGATGGCAGGCAGTCCATGCCGGTGCTTCTGAGCTTGAGGCCTGCTGGTCAAGGAATAGAACAGTGGCTGCTGTGGGGGACACATGGCAGGGAGGGGTTTGTAAGGGACAGTGAAATCTCTGACAGTTATCTGCAAGATAGTAAAAGAAAACTGGCTTTGTCTTGCCATATTAAGCAAGTTGGTTTTCTATCATGTTGCAATATATAAATGGATTAATGGTGCAGCATCTTTTTCTACATTTTTGGACCAAAAAAGTTTAATGTCTATTATTTTTTTAACAAAAGTTTTTAAAATATTCAAACATTGGAAGATAAAGATAGAATTTCCTTGGCAAAAGGACATCTTCAAAGGAGGCTACTATTACAGTGCTACTTTAAAAAGGCTAACTCATAAGATAACATTACATAGCTCAATAAACTGTGGCATAGATCTCTGTTTTTAATGTCTTTCCACAAAAACCCTTAAGCATAAGAAGAGTACATTCATCCAAGTAGAATCTTTCTGCTTAGACTAGTTGGGAAGGATAAAATTGCTTAGCATGTGACACAAATCCAAAACACCCTTGAGAGAGAAAAAGAAGCAGCCAAGAAGATCACTTAATTGAAGTTAAATACGTTGTAAGTTCTCTGAGTGCAGAAAGGGTAAACATATTTTTAAATTCTAAATCATTTACTCTCTACAATTATCTCATCTACCAGAACTCCAAAATCAATTTGACTAAACTTTCATTTATGCCTTATAATAGGAAAAAATGACACATTTCCAAATTTAATTAACCAAAACAAAATTTCCTAGGACACCCCATGTAATTCTGAGTGGCCTGAACAATGCATCTTAGCCACTCAGGACAAAAGGTCATTTGGAAGGGATGTGCCTCTAAGGGTTTACAAAGGCCTGGTCTCCAGTCCTGTGATGAGAGAGGAAGCACATCTCAGTAGAGGAAGGATGCCCACTTTAAATAAGGAAATGGGTCTGCAGGATGCACACATGCTGCTTTCTATTAATGATAAGCACCGTCTACAAACAGAGTCCCAGACTGCCTTAACTTTCATGTAGAATACCTGCAGAGAATGCCTAATATAAACAAACGACAAGCAATGTGTCCACTCACCATTTTATTAAATGATTTATGTGTTCATAACAGCGGCTAGTAAATACTGACGACTATATTCCAGTTAAATGAGCTGTAATTACTGGTGTGATGATTGCATGCCAGGATCAACGCCAATAATGTTTTGGGAGAGAGGCATACTTTAGGGGTTTATGAGATAATTATACAAGATAAATGGCTCCGCTGTGTGATTTTTTTTTTTTTTTTAACCAGAGGGAATGAGAAGGCAGAGATTACTTAAGACCTTTACCCTAATTCTAAAAATATTTTATCGCTTATGTTTATAAACTACAAATTATTTGCTGATACTTGACCTCCTTGGAGGCACAACCCTAACAAGCACTGGTTTCATGCTGCCTGCCACCTTTCAGCTCCCTCTGCTTCTGTGCATGTGTCTCTTATGCATGGACACAAACACATTTTTTTTTTTTAGTACATCTTAATCAGATGTATTTCAACTACAATAAACCCTGACCTATACTTATTGACTCTGCAGAGGACTGTCCCGTCTGCCAACTTGCCCTGCCTCTGCCTGCCCACATGTCCTTCTTGACACCTACCATTTTATCACCTCAGCATGGAGATGGGCAAAGTGAACTCCCCACCTGTCAGAAACGCTGTGCCAGGGACTAGGAATTCGAGAGCTCCCTCAGGCCAAAGTGGGGTTTTGCAGCAGTGACACCTACAGTCCAGCCCCAGCTCTCCTCGGAGTGTCAGTCACTCATCCTTCAGCACTTGTGCCCAGAATCCCCAGGGCATGATGATTTGGAACTCTCTTCTGGAGGGATCTGGGGCTGAGCCCCTGCTGACCTGCAAAGCAGACCCAGTGCCTGCACAGAGCCCTAGGTGTCATTCCAGAAGAGAAAAATATACTTTCAACACACTGTTCTGGAGTCTTGACATAAATATCAGTTTAAACTTGGCTGACAGTTTGAAATACATACTGGGGGCAGGGGCATCACAGAGTACCACTTCCTCTATACGGGCCCTACAAGGATTTCAATGGGGCTCTAGTCAAACCTTTACTAAAAAATACAGATGGCGAGCATTCTGCCTGACCTGTCATCTCACAGGAGCAGTGTGGGGTGGTGGGGCAGTTTGGGGAAAGGCCTAGCGATGGGTGCCCACGATAAGCTCCACACCACTGGCGCAACCCCCACAGTGTGCTCATCTCAAGACAGGAGATAAAGAAGACGAAATGCAAACTGCCAGCTGTTAAAATATGCTGAGAATGGCGCATGGGGACACTTGGGTCAGGGTTATGAAGTTGGGAAATAGAGTGAAAGAGGACCAAGGCAAACTTGAACGAGTGCCTACAGAGAACCTGGACAATACTCCATCTGACAGTTTCTGGGAAAGGTTAAAGGGGGCATACAACTTCAGATGTGACTACTTTTATTTCACACAGGCCTTGCTCCATATATAAGACGTTTTCTTATCGAAAATTCCCAAGGACTTGCAGTAAGCAGTATGTGCAACTGACTTGACCACAGCAAGTCTTGGGGTTCTAACTTTTCTCTGGGGATCAATGACTTGTGTACAGAGAACAATTTATAAGGCTCACCGTAACAGTTCCTTTGGGACCATTACTTTCTGATGGTAAAACTAATAGATATATTTTTTTTAAATAGTACACTTGCCAAAATACGTATTGGCTCCAAACAAGTCAGTGTGCTTTAGACAAACATAATAAAACTGTTATAAAGTGGGTCACTAAAATGTGAATATACCGTAGGTCAAAACACATTGCTCACAGACATCTTGATATATAGCCCATGTTTCACTAAATTATGTGAAAAGCCTAAAACGTATTACCCTTATGACACAACACCAATACAATAACAAAGATTTTCTCCAGTTGCTTTATTATAAGCAAAATCAATTATTATTGTGTCAGCTCCCTCACACATAAAAATGATCACATTACTCTGTATCAGGGTCACAAATTCAAATGCCTGCAGGGGCAAACATGTAATATAAATATATGAAGCAGACCAGGTGCGGGCTGTGCTGAAGTTAACAAGGCTTCTCCACAGCATATCTCTTTTAAAAGGCACCTCCTAATGTCTAGTTCTGGGGTGCAGCCCAAGATCTTGCACTTCTAATAAGCTCTTTGGAGGAGCAAACAACTGGAGTGCACCTTCCTTTTTGTGGGGACTGGCCTCACAGAAAGGCCACCAAGCTCAATGCTGCCTGGTTTCTCAGACACTGAAAAATGATTCATTTAACAAATTCCCAGCCCCTTCTGTGTTCTGAGAATTCAGGGGACTAAAGATGGAGTGAGTTACCTTGGTTACAGGAGGAAGAGCCAGTGAGATGGACAGGCAAGTGGTCAGTGCCTGGGGGAGGCAGTGGTGCTGAGGCAGGGGCTGGGACGATGTCAGGGAGGGAACTGGAAATGCCCTCAGAGAGAACATGACATCCAAGTTCTCTGAAGACAGTGAAGGTGAAAGAAATGATGATGTCTTGGAAAAGAGCAGAGTAGAGAACACAGGCTGGAGGACAGCACTCCTTGCGTCACACAGTGGACTGGCACAGAGTGTGGGCAGGAAGAAGCGAGGTGTGAGGGAAGACTGAGAGGACAAGAGCACCTAAGGACTTTAGTTGCTCCCTCTGCTGAGTTCTAAGGTTAGGATGTGCCAGGCCATTGGCACCTCTTTTTGTCCAGTAAAATTTAAGTTCAGAAATAGGATTAGCATTGAAGGAATAAAAAAATAAATTTAAAAAAAAAAAAAAAAAGGTTTGGGCTGGGGAAGATAGCTCAGTAGAGTAAGCGCTTGCCTGGCAAGCACAAGGGCTTGAGTTCAATCCTCAGTTAGAAAAAAAAAAAAGTTTTATAAAGAACCTATAGCCACTTTTATCACTAGCCAATTTCTTTCCTGAATTACACTAAAAATGGGTAATTGTGGAGTTGAGGGTGTAGTTCAGCAAATACATGCTTAGCATGCATGAAAGGCAAAGAACTCAGGCTTGTCTCCAGCAACAAAATAAACAAACAAACAAACAAACAAAAACAGAGAAAGACACAAGGAAGGTGAAGGAAAGGAGACATACAGAGAGAGAGAGAAGAAAAGGCTCATTAAAAAAGTGTGCTCATTACTCGTTACTCATTATTAAAAATATGCATGCTATGGTGCACAAAGAGTCAATGTAGATGTCAGGGTCTCCTGATGGGCAGAGGCAGAACAAAATCCCAGCCGCAACAGCAGATGTCTCTGCCCTTCATCCCTGTCTTGGCTGCCATTAGCTCCTCATCTGGAACACGGACATGGGGGCCTGTTTACCTGGTGCTAGTGACGAGCACCAAATCAGGACACACAGCAGTGCCTCAGCCTCTCTGCAATCAGTGCCAAGCATCTGAAAGGAAAGTGGCTGAGTTCAAGGAGGCTTTGGAGACTGCAAATCTAATTTGCCTTCTGTCCCCTTGATAGAGAACTCTGCACAGCAGGAAGTCTCAGGGTCACATCTGCAGCCTTCTCCGGAAGTCTACACAATCCCATGGACATTGTCTGTATGGGAATTTCATTTTTGGTGCCATCTTACTTTGCTACTGATGCTTTTGTACTACCTAACTTTCTTCCCTACCAATATTAAATTAATTTTCTGTTAACATATTGCATCCTCACAATCACTGAGTCTCCTTAAACCCTTTTCAAACTGAGGTCTAAAATCCATTCACTTATTAAATATTTACTGAGTGCCTATTAGTAGGTGCTAGGTATGTATCAGTGAACGAAACAAAATTCTTGCCTTTAGAACCTTTATAAAAAGGAAAACATATATAAAGGCAAAGAAGAAAAAGGTAACCTGTTCACAAGAAATCTGATTTAACCAACTACATACCTAGCAGTAGTGTCTCCATTATTATAAAACTGCCAGTTCATAGCTAGCTGAAATGCCGTAACATAAAAGTAAGGTAGTATCTAGAATGGAAGCTATGTTGACAAAAACATAATTCAGCTCCTTTTACTGGTTTGTTATGTAACTCATTTCTGTAAGAAGAAGGTACCAATTCAACACAAAATTTTGACTTCCTGAATTTCATTTTTATGAGTTCTAAATTAAAGTTATAAAAATATTACAATCAAACTCTATATAACATGCATTTAAACTAAGCTACAGGTATATGGTCAATGAGGAGTCTGATACATTACAAAGACAAATGAATTATCATGCATGAAAAGACAAGTCTGAAATCTTTACATTTCACATAGATTCCATTCTTGGAGTATTTTAAGTTGCTATTTCCTTCATTTGTTCGTTGCTTGAGCCAAACCATGTGGTCTATGGAATAATAATTGTAAAACCAGAAAATGAACAACTTAATGATTCACTGATCAATGAGTAATAAATAATTGCTAAAAGACACTGCAAACCACATAGATATCAAGTTATCTGGCCTTTCAATAAAATAAAACTGGAGAAATGTGTCCCTTAAAAATTATCATATTATTAGCTATGCACACACTAAATACTGAATTTATACTTTATGAGGTTGAATGTTGAGGTAGGTGAACCACATGTCAAAAAGCTGTTACAAAATAAGCAACCTCCATTCTTATCTCAGAATAGCCAACAGGCCAACGGCAGCAACTCTCCAAGTGTCCTTTGGGAGCTCCTGAGAGTGCCCAAGACAATGGGCATAGTGGTGCAAAGTATAAACTATTATCCCAAAATGTTAAGACATAATTTCGCTTGGAGGGCATTCTGAGTAACTCACCCAGGCTTGTGCTAAGCACACACTCTACCACTGAGCTAGCCATCAGCCCCACCATATGGATTTCTCATCTGCATATTCTCACATGTACTGAACAGAATATTTCATAGCGAATAGGATAAGTGGCACTGAAAACCAATCCTTTTTGTGAACTAGAAGTAAGACATGATGCCCAAGCAAAGTCCAGGCTAAGGGATGGTATGTGACAAAGAGAAGATTCTGCCACCCCTGACAGCACCATGTAAGCAAGTCATCCCCATCCACTGCCTCTATCCACTTGCAAGGCTAAGTCAAACCATTTACACCTACAGAACCATTTAGTTAGTTAGTTAGTTAGTTAGTTAGTTAGTTAGTTAGTGATAACACGGATTACACTCAGGACTTTGTGCTTGCCAGGCAGGCACTTATTCTACTGCGCTATCTCCCTAGCCCCCAGAACCATTTCTTCCACGGCTCAGGAGAAAGCATTCCTGACTACTTGCACGTCTCAGACCCACACAGGCTATCAGATGCTAGAGGAAGGCCTGAGGGTGACACAGCACAGTCTCCGGTGCTGGCAGGTTGACTGTTGTTGGCCCCTGAAGCACTAGGTTTCTCTCCTTGGTCTCTGAAACTTCGCTGATCTGCATGAATGCCCTTCTCCATCTTCCACAGGTCACAGATTATCCATTCGTTTAGGCCAGGCCACCCCAGCTACTGAGTGACGGTCTCCTCAGAATACACCAGCCCACTCTTCTTGCCACCCCTACCTCCAGGCCCCCATGCCTTCCGTTTGCTGTTTCATTTTTTTGTCTTGTGGCTTCCACATCTCTTATCCACTTCGGTATCACTATCTTTACCACGGCTTTGGAAGCTCTAATTTCTGTCAGCTAACATAAGTAGTATGATCCATGATCAAGTTCTTTAGGAAATGGAAGACACCATGGAATGATGAGAAGAAGAGCACTTAAAAAGCTCCTCTTCCTGCTAGCCAACACTGGTCATGGGCCGAGCTGCCTGGGGTGGACCTGGCTGAGTGTTCAGGTCAACATGCCACCCAGAGTTAGATGGCAGTGTTCTGCTTTCACTGACTCCAATGTAAGAAACTGTGTGCCTAATGAAAATCAACTCAACCCTGAACTCCCTTTTTAAAGTCAATGAAGGAAGTCAGGGAGACTTAATTAACTGGTGAAATAAAGTCCTTTTAAGGAGGATTTATGACCCTTCTGTGTAAAGTATTTAAGATAACAAGGTGTTGATAAATTAGGGGCCTTGGCTGGATAAAGATCTAAATACATCAGCATAATAGATTTTGAGGCTGCAGTTCATGAATGCACACCCTAGGAATAAACTAGTGGGTAGTGATTCTTTAGTAAATTTGTTTTGCTGGAAACAAAGTATTTTTCAGAGCCTGACTGCTTATTGGTACCTAAAAAATCTAAGTTATGTCACACACAGGAAGGTCTGTCTGAAGGATCCTTTAATAAATGGACATTTCTGGGCATCAGCTGTCCACATGAGGTTACCCATTACAGTATTTGTCTGTTCCAAGTAAGGACTGCTCCAGGCAAAAAGCCAAAACAGTGTTGAACAACAGGACAGTATATGCTGATTAATGTTAATTCTCTTCCTATAAATGTCAGGAAGTAAATACAATAGTATCTTGCTCAGTTCATGAAAATGATCCATGATTCTGGTCACAAACTGAGTTGAAAAACTCAATCAAATTCGGTGATTAGGTTCAGTGTTGGCCTTATGGGAAAATTTGATTGTTTTTGTCCAAATCTGCAAACAGGAGCAGAAAGTATCAAGTTTATGAACTGAGATAGCACTTTTAAAGGATATACAAAGTGTAAGTAGTTAGGGTCCTGATCATATTTTCCACGGGAAAAATCGACCATAAACACAGTAAAAACAAGCTGCTTTACTGAAGGGTTCAGCGCCTTTTGTATGCTAAGATTTACTATGACACTTGTAAAGTAAGCCACACTTCCAAAATGAATGTGGCCACCCTTGAGCACGGTATCTCGAGCCACAAAACATACTTTCCTAGATAAGCTTTTAATTATTAATTGCCTTAGTTTCTACTTCTGTTCCACTCAGAATTACTTGCCAAAGACAGATACTGAGATGAGAAGCACCTGAGCTGGTGAGACTTGGGGACAGCACTTAGGCAGAAGCACCATAATTAGCAGTAATCATTCTCCTGCACAGATGTTCCCACTTACAGAACTTGAGACAGCCACCAACATCTCCAAAGCTTCACGTGCAACACGAGCTGCTGTGTCACCTCAGCTTCACCCTCACTTGGTCTCTGCACTCAGGCCAGCTGAGGCCTGCTTGTTCTGAAACAAAAGCAGGCAGGAAAGAGGTGGAAATTCCAGCAGAGAGTTAGTGCTCTCAGTCAGCTGGGCCTGGTCTTACTTCACAGAAACAGGGAACAGGGGAGGAAGTGGCTCCAGGTGCGTCTGGGTTCAATGGGCCCAAGAAGTACTATGGCACCTTCTGAGGACCTGTGACAGCACCAAATGACCATGATCCTATTAAATGACATTTTTGTTTGTTTCTGAGAAATTCTATGGATGAAAACTGATGTAACAGAGGCCTGGCCATTGTGAGGAGCTGCAGGGCGGGGGCTTGGTTGTGTTGCTCTCTAGTGTTTACAAATACTAAACCTGGTCTCCATTTCACCAAGCTCTCAAAGCTGTGACTAATTTGCACATCATTTCTGCAGTGGCCTGAAATGAGACAGAATGATAACCATAAAACAAGTCAGAAGAACACGGAACTGAGGGGCAGGGGTGAGGGGTGGCAGAGAAAAGGTAGCACAGGCAGCACAGCAGGACAGCAGAGGGAAAAGTTGGAGCTGCTTCTCGCCACAGTATCTCTGCAGTTTACCTGCTTTGGAAAGCCACACTCTTCAAGTTAACCTTGAAAGAGAAGGGAATGAGAGGGAACCCAGCGCACCAAAGGACCCTTGTACATGAAAGCATGAAGCTGGGCTCAGCCACTGTTCACTCCAGACTGACCCCCTCCCACCCGCTTCCTGACACAAAGCTGGCTTTGTCCCCAGCCCAGCATCAGCTGCACAGTACAGGGCGTACATGTTGAAAAGCAGCTGTTTGCTGACAGATTGTGAGCTGGGAAGCTCTAGCTAAGTGAAGTGGTTAACCCACATCCCTTCCCCACTGATAAAGTGCTTTGATAAGCAAGCTACACTGGCAAAAGCTGGAAAGGCTGCCAGCAGAGCCCGCTCTGGGCAATGAATGCAGACTTGTTCAGGGGACCAAGCCTTCCGAGCGCCCCCACCATGGCTCACACCAGGTTTCGGCCTGCACCATGCCCACGTGCTTCACTGTGCTTTGGGCTAACAGAAAGCCCAGAGCCTTGACAGGTCAAATCAAGGTCCTGTTTACACAGGAAAACATGCATTTTCATATAACTTTCCTCAAAAGCATTCTCAAACTTTTAGAAGGACCAGCATCAAAATACCCCTGAAAAATGCTCATCTGCTCATAAAGTTGCTGATTAAAGTCAGAGAGTTAGCAGAATATGACCTCACAATAACCTAAACAGTTTTAAGAAAACATCCCTTATTTACATCTGTAGAATGGTAGACCTGAGGGACTGAATTCTGTTACCGTATCTGCTCTGAACCCAAGCACTCCTGCTATTGTTTGAAGTTCCCTCCAAACCTGTGTTGAAACTTAAAATTGCCATTGTGATGCTATTGGAGGTGGACTCTTAAAAGGTGGTTAGGCCAGAAGGCTTCCACCCTCAGGAATGGATTAAGGGACTGAAGGATGGATTATCACATCTACTGGATTCGGCCTCTTGGGAGTAGCTTCGTTTCTAGAGCAAGCACCATCTACCAAGGGATGAGCCAGCAGGCCATACAAAGGCTCTCCGGATCCTGCACTTCCTGCTTCCAGAACTGCGAGCTCAGCAAATTGCTATGGCCTAAACTTACCCAGCTTCAGTATTCTGTTACAGCAGCACATCGCCGAGAAAGTTAGCTCCTCGCTAGCACCTGAGCAAGCCCTTGACTGCCTTGGAGCCCTCCACAGAGGGACTCCAGGAGGAGCTCAAGAGGGAGGCTGGACCCAGGGGAACATTCCTCAGCACTAATCACTATGATCCGTGTACATGTCATCCACTTGGCTGACACCTTCCTCAAGGAAACACAATTTATAAGCATGTCTTTTAAAGACAAAAATCAGTACATGTATGCATGAGACTGGTTACTATTCAGATCATGTACTAGAAAACACTTACATGATCTCCTGGTGTACTTGCTACCAGACAGAATTGTTTTTTATAGCAAAAACATAAATGTGGGCTCCCATGTTGGTAAATCATGTGTTAAATAAACAGCATACTTTTCTCTTATTAATGTATCTTTTGTTCGAAGAACTTCAGCTACATACTAGAGATAAGTGAGAAATAATATGACTTTTTCTTCATCAAAGAGACAACTTTATTTGCAGAACTCCTGCTCTGTAATCCTAAGGACAAATGCTCAAAAAATGTTCATTGCATCAGGTGCAAACACATGTATGCGTATGTGTAAGTATGTATTTGCAAGTGTGCCTGTATCTATAAGCAAATGCTAAGAATGCAAAGCCTGTGGTGAAAAGTGAAAAATCATTAGAGAAATAAATACCTAGTAGAATGCTCAATTTATAGGCAAACTTTCAAAAAAAATCAATAAAGAGAAATAAATAGCAAGAAAATGTGACTATTTAACACCATTTAATTAAACTACTTTTCCATGACATTTTTACAGAGCTTGTTTTTTTTTTTTTTTTTTTTTTTTTTTTTTTTTTTTTTCTTTTTTTTTTTTTTTTTTTTTGTATTTAGTACAGGCTCTACAGGGTCTCACTACATAGATCAGACTTACGATTTTCCTGTTTTCAGCTGCATAAGCCCTGAAATTACAGGCATGTGCCACCACACACAGTATTTATTGCCATCTCAGCAAGCCTGGCACAGTGCGCAGGGGATCAAACCCAGCCGCTGTGCTCTGCCTAAGCAGGCTCTTCAGTCTGCTGAGCTATCTGGCGGGCTCTAAAGTTTGAGAATGATCTCCCCTCACTCCTCCCCAGGCTGCTTTAAGGGGGAGTCTGGTGCAGCATGTGGTTCTAGGGATCAAACCAGAGTCCCTTGCCTCTGACTAATTTTGCTCAAGAAGGTGCTTTAGACAAATGAGCTAACCCACCAGCACCCTGCAGAGCTATTTTGACACTAAGGCCATTTTGTCTGGACTTCAGGAAAACAAATCCCTGAACTGCTTTAACTGTTACAAATCACCCAGGGACACATCATGGAGACGGCTGAGCCACTCTCAGGCTTCCTTCCACCTTGAGCCTGAAGGGCAAGGTGGGAAGCTGGCGTGGTGGGGTCACAGGTACCATGGGGATAAAGACTGACTATTAGATGCACTGCCTGAGACCTATGTTTTTTAAATAACAATTTGTTTTAAGTATCTTAATATAGCTTTGTTAAAATAGATAAATTTGGAAACAATTAGAGAAGTTTCAGTAAGAGAGATTGAAAGCACACACAACTAACAGGGTGGGCAGCTGAGGATTTCAGCTAGTGTTTTTTTTTGTTTGTTTTGTTTTGTTTTTTTGTTTGGTTGGTTCTTTTGTCTATTTGAGACAGGGTCTCACTATGCAGTTCAGGCTGGACATGAGCTCACTTTTGTAGCCCACGTTGGTCTCAAACTTGCACTGATCCTCCTGCCTCAGCCTCCCAAGTGCTGGGATTACAGGCGTGTACCACCACACCCGGCTCTCAGCTAGTGTTTTAAAAACTTAACTGGAGAAGTTTTCTCCTTTGTGTTCATCCTAGCCTCCAGCTTTTGCTGGTCACACAATCCCATTAGGAAGAACCTCACCTTCTTGATGCTCCCCAAAGCTATATGGCCTGAGAATCTGTCCATTCAAGGTTTTAAAAGTCATTTAGAGACCTCAAAGTGGTGGCATATGCCTGAGGTACAGTACTCTGGGAGGCTGAGGTAGGAGGATGGTAAGATTAACCCCACGCAGGTCAGCGTGATAGCGCAGCAAACTAAGCACCAGTTTGGGCAAGTTCAAAGACTGGGGTTCGACCCTCAGCTACGTGCTGCACTGGATCCAGGGCTGGCCACGGAGACTGGGTGTGGTAGCGCACGCCTGTAATCCCAGCACTGGGGAGGCAGACACAGGAGGATCACTAGGAGTCCAATCTGTGAAGTGAGACCCTGTACCAAATACATAAGAAATTTAATTTAATTTAAAAAATATTAAACCCAGAGAAATGGGGAATGAGCCGCTGGCTCAAAAACAAAAAAGTTTAAAAAGGGAGAGGGATGTTGCTTAATATGAAACTTCTTGGTTCAGTCCCCAGTACCAGAAATCAAGCACCACTGTGGTCACTAGTACATTTAGATTTTCCTAAATAAATTTTAATACTTTACATTTTCCTATTCATTTCATTAGTTTTCCTGTAATGTGTATTACATTGTAGTAAAAATTCTTAGAAAATCCTCTGTAGAAATATTTTATTTCTAGTATTACTAAGTATTAATTTCTTTTTTTCCTTGGTTGTCATTGTCAGGAATTATATATATATTTTTTCTTGTTTCAGAACTTTTGTTTCTCTGTTTGTTTATTTATTTTTATGGCCAGCTCAGCCTGCCCTGAGGGCAGTGCTGGCACAGCATGTGGTGCCGGGGAAAGAACCGTGGTCCCTGCAGCCACCTAAGCTTTCCTAAGCAGGTGCTTTAGACCACTGAGCCATCCTGCCGGGCCCCAGGAATTATATTTTAAACTCATTAATTTAATTATTTATACTGCCTGAAATATTTTTAAATTTATTAAATGCATCCTTTATTGGGGGCATGTTTTTCTCCTGACCACAAATTGAATACTTAAATATCATTTATTATTCTTGTTTCACGATAAGATCTCAACATTATTAATAATTCCAGTGCTGTTGGTAAGATCAAAACTATCAGTTTCTGATGATTTTGTCTTTTTCAAAAAATTTAAGAGAAAAGAAAAAGAATTGCGCTTTTTATAATTAGTGATGGTTTTTCAAGAGGAAAAGTGTGTGGCAGAGAATAGGGGGTTAATGATCCTTCCTTGGAATAATTGCAAATGTCACAACGCAATTCTTAAGTAGGTACCCAAATGAAGAACCAACCCCAGTCAAAAACATTCAGATGTTCTCTACTGTGAGTGTGATTTCAACAATCTCATTTTTAAGTATTCACTACAATACTGCTGGGTAAGGATGAGACTGCTATAGTTCACTTCAAATATTTTTTTTTAAAGCTTTCCTTTTAAAATCATAAACCCAAAGAAACAAGACAAACCAACTTTTTTGCTTCAGATACATAAAATGACAGACTTCTGAAGGTTTTCTTAGTATAATTTTCATTTTGATTTCCATATGGAATAATAAGACTACCATGTAAATAGTCATTAACCAAACCTAAAAGATAATGCATTTAAATTTTTGGTCTTAGTTATCACTGCTAAATTCCTGCTTAGAGGCTAAGCTAATCACAAGTTTCACATTGTGCATATTATTTGGCTAAAGCAGTACTGCTCTGCTCATGTTTTGACAATCTTTCATATTTGTTGGGGAAGAATGATAAAAAGAAGTAGGGACAGTGACTGCAAGACTAACAGTACCCCCAATACATCACAATCCTTACATTAAATGGTGGTTTGAGGACTTACTTTTACATCCAAGTCAACACATTTTTCTACACATGTACAAATACGTGTGGCACACGAGCATGCTCATGTACAAAAGGATCATCAGAATTTCGAACTGCACCGAATACAGATTTTACTTTTTAGTTTTGTTTGGAAAAAGTCCTGGCACTTAAAAAAATCAGAAATAGCCTGGATGTATGCTAAAACTAATACCCAATTCACACCCTGGATTATGGTCTTTTCGCAATAGACAATATAATCTATCAGAACACAAATCTAGCCGCTCTCTTTACATTCTCTTCCACAGTTCAGGTTATATTCTGAGTTCTGCACACACAACTCCGGCAGCAATCTTGCAAGCTAAATTTTACAATATAAATTTAGCAAACAATGACAAGGAAGCATGGAAAGGTGACTATCATTACAGTGGTCACCCAGGGAACCTTTGGCTCTATACAGCAAATTTACAGTGAAATCTTCTATAATAGTCAATTGTGGGCAGTGTTTAAACACTAAAATATATGCACATCATTTGCAAACTTTAAGAATACTGTAAGATTTTACATATTAAAATTGTAAAAATCCCTTATCTCACTATAAAGAATACTGCATGGGATAAACTACATTTAGTGTTAGAAAAACTAGTAAACAAAGTCTGATAACTATACTTTTATCCCAGATACTTAGATGAAGCTAGAGAATTTTTCCTAACACTCATACTCTTGTGGTCACACTGACTGACAGCACTCAAAGTATGTGAAGCAAACACTCTTAAAAACAGCATCAAAGAAGTCTGCAGTTATTATTCAGCCTCATGCACCCTCACTTGCTAATCATCCCTGATGGCCAACAGTAGAGAACTCAAACCACAAATAGCTACCAACAAATCAGATTAGGTTTGTGATGTCCCATAGAAGAAGTCTTTCCCTATGTTGAGCATAAGAACATATCCCACACACCTTCCCATCTACAAGCTACATGTATGGTATAAGATTTCTCCCCTTTCCAGCCATGCATTCGTGATGTGGCACCAGCTAGGGAAGGCCCACCCAAAGGCCTTTATCCTCAGCTCTGCTCATCTGGCACTCTCTGTAGCTAACTGGTTGAGCAACACTTACCACTTGTTCTCCTCCAAAAGCATTGTCCTGGTTACTTCTCTCTCAATGTTGGGAGAAAATACTCAACACCCAGAATTAAGGAAGGAAAGAGTTATTTAGCGCACAGTTAGTGGAGGTTTCAGTCGATACACAACTGGCTCCAAAGCAGAGTGACATATGGCAGAGGGCAGCAGTTCATGGGCATGGAAAAGAGCAAAAGGAAGAGCGGCCGCTTCAGTAGCTAGCTAGCCTCTTTCTCCTCCTTACACTGCGACGCAGGTTACCCTCCCTAGGGCAGGGGTAGCACTCACACACGTAATCCTGCATTGAATCACCAATTAATTATCAACTCCAAAAGCCACCCAAATGATGGCATGAAGCTTTGGGGGGACATCTAGACACAAACCATAACAAGCATGTAGGCAATTCCAGTTGCTCTGTACTTCCACATAAATTCTGGTGCCTGCTTATCAATTTACACATGCATGTGTAAATCTTTTATAAATCAGCTAGGGATGAGTTAAGGAAGAATCTACATTTTAAAACTAGTTCCATGGCATTACCTCCTCTTACTTAATCACTGCACAGTTTTCTCTTAATAAACTTTTCCTGGTGAGATCCGGCATATTTTTCACTATTGTCTTTGATATTTTAATGGCACTATGAAGTAGACCTTCTTGTTTTGTTTTGTTTATTGTTTCTTCATGTTGCACAAAAATCAACTGATTTTATGCGTTGCACTAGTTCTGTACCCAGTCACACTCATGTTAAGCAATGAATGCCCCCATATACACCAAGGTGATGAAAACCAGAGATGAAGCCTGTACCAGGGTCAATAGGGTAAAACGAGGCTTGAGGTAGGAAGGAGACTGTTCAGAGTGCTTGGCTCTCTATTCCCCCTCCATGTTCCTCACCCCATGAGGACACAGTGAGATGGCAGATATCAGCAAGCCAGGATAGAGCCTCCCCCAAGAATGGGATCGCCCTTGATTCTATCACTTTCAGCCTCCACAACTATGAAAAATATCCACTGTCTAGGCCTTTCAGCCTATGGTATTTTGTTATGACCTAAAATAATTCCTAAGATTACTTATTTGTTCTAATAATTTATCTGAAGACTTTGCAATTTCCTTTGCTCACCACAATATTTATTTCAAATAATGAAAGCAATCTCTGCCTTTCTAAGATCATATGTGTTTATTTATTCTCTTAAGTGCATTGGGTAAGTCCTCCATGACCTTATCAAATGGATATGGTATTTGTGGGTATTCTTGTCTTATTCCCTACATTGAAAGAATTTCTTAAGTACGATGGTCTTTGTGTACTTCTTTAGCTATGCTGGGAGAAGCAGATTAATGGTCCCACTAAAATGTCCATGTCTTAACCCCTGGAGCCTGGGAATTTACTATAATATAAAGGGACTTCAGGTATCTGACTGAGGAATCCTGAGGTGGTTGATTCTCCATGGTAACTACTAAGTCCTTTGATGGCAAAGAAAGAAACAAGATGGTCTGAGTGAGAAAAACTGCCATAATGACACATCATGGGTTGGATATGAGCAGGGCTGTGAGCAAAGGCCCTCAGGCAGCCCCTGGATGCTGGAAAAAGCAAAGAAATAATGTCCTGTGGCCCCAGAAGGAGCACAGCCTTGTCAACACCTTGGCTTCATCTCATGGGGACTCACTGTGGCCTTCTGATCTCCGGAACTGTAAAACAGTGAGTTTCTCTTGTGTTAGGTCACTCAGTCAATGGCAATTCCTTAGAGCAGCAGTAGAAAAAAAACTATTATATCTATACTCAGTAGAGGTTCATTTCAAAGTTCCTTTATTCAATAATTTTCTCCTTCTGGCTAGACAGTTATTATCATTTTTCACCTTTATTTGAGTAACATGGTGAAATACACTAAATTTAGGATTATTAAAGCATCTTGCATTCCTGGAATCAACATTTATGTGTGTGTGTGGGGGGGGTGGTACCGGGGATTGACTCAGGACCTTGTGCTTGCCAGGCAGGTGCTTACACTGCTGAGCTATATCCCCAGCCCCCTGGAATAGACTTAATTAACTCTGTTCTATATTGGCCTAATTATATAATGCTGGCTCTCATTTATAGAAATTCTTTTTTACAAAAGTTTGCAAGTTAAATTAAAATCTGTGTCTTTTTCTCTTAATACTCAGCTCAAAGTAAACTTAACAAAGCAAAGCTTTGTAAATAACATACAATTACTTCCTATCTTTACTTTCCCTAAAAGAATGTAAGACTTAGGCCACATAACCTGACCAAAGGACACCCTGAGCCACAGACCTATATGGTTTAGTCATGCTCAGTTTTTCCATATCTTCTATTTTTTCTTTTATTCTAGTAATTGTTGACAAAAAGTAGTTTCTCTGACTCTAATTGTAACTGCAATTCGTGCACTTCTTCTATCGCTTCTTTAGACTATTTGGATAGTCTGTTGTTAGGTTGCTAAATGCAGAAAACTTTAGAGCTGTTATTGCACCTGGGAGTTAAATCCTTCTCTACCTAAGGTAGCCCTTTTATTTAAAGTCTTCATTTATTCTGATTTTTAAGAAGGCTTTCCAGAACAAGTTTTCTCTGAGCTAGGAGTAAGGGATGAAAATTGAAAAATGTTTGGAACCCAAAATCTGTGTAATAACAAGTCTCTCACTATAGCCCTTTCCTCAACAGTCACAAGTATGATCTGGTGTTCACAATCCCAGTGATCAGAAAATGTGTTCTACATGAAAGAGCAAATTCTGGTGGTGCACACCTGTAATCCCAGCACTCGGGAGGCTGAGGCAGGAGGATCGGTGCAAGTTCGAGACCAGCCTGGGCTATGAAAGTGAGCTCAAGGCCAGCCTGAACTGCATAGTGAGACCCTGTCTGAAAAATGACAAAAAAAAAAAAAAAAAAAAAGCAAATTCTGACTGCTCAAAGCCCCAAGTATGCCATTCTGTTTCCTAGGCTAGTGAGACATGAGGAATCTCAGGAAGGAGTTTCGTCCCCTGATAGTGTGAAATGCATGGAAGAACCCTGGAGACCCGAAGCTGCAGCAAGTACGCTGTGACAGAGCACACACTGGTGTTAAAGCCAAGCTGACGCAACGCAACTGCCAGGGTAAAATGATGCAGGCGCTTTGGACAACATCACACTGCTGACCTGGTTCACTGTCCAGGCATCCTGCCATATAAATTTATACATTTCTCATTTCAAGTTATTTCTTGACACAAGATCTGTATAATTCAAGCTGGCCTTAAACTCATTCTATGGCACAGCCGAGCTTTAGACTTTCCATGGTGATCCTGCTGCCTCGGCCTCTCAGGTGCTGGGTTTACAGGTGTGTACCACCAGACCCAGCTACACATCTCACTGTCCACAGGACTTTAAACTGAATTTTCTACTTCTTTCAGTGAATGCTTTCATTCTACTTGTTTTTTTTTTGTTGTTGTTGTTGTTGTTCACTCAGAGCCTTGTGCATGTTAAGGAAGCACTCCACAGCACTTTCTTAAAATTTTACACTGAGAAAAGGTCTCAATAAATTGCTTTTGGGCTTATATTTGTGACCCTCCTGCTTCAGCCTCTTTTGCCCTGGATTTAAATGCAAAAAAAAAAAAAAAACAAAGAAAATGTTGAAGAAGAGTTAATTTCCAAAACTGATTTAATCTTTTTAAGAAAAAATGTTTGACCTTTGCCCAAAATACTGATAAATACCTATGGCATTCCAAATTATTTAAAAACTTAAGTTTTAAAACATTACCATGAAAATACATACCCATTCCCTCAAAAATAGGGATCCTGACTCTCTTTGAAAATACAGTGTTTAGGGGCTGGGGAGATAGCTCAGGGGCAAAGTACCTGCCTGACAAGTGCAAGGACCTGAGTTTGATCCCTGGTTCCACAAAAAAAAAAAAAAAAAAAAAAAAAAAAAAAAAAAAAAAAAAAAAA